>MVGT01004206.1:235647-260613 GCA_002174775.1 Macleaya cordata
TTATTATTATTATTATTATTATTATTATTATTATTATTATTGTTATTATTATAAACATAACAATTTTGACAATGAGAATATTTCGTAGATTCAAAAGATGTGATTGTGAAAATTTTGTGATACATGTTCTGGTGGATCCATTACCGACATTTGAAAGTAATTAAAATCTTCAAATAAAATTTTATAATAGAGAATATAAATATCCCAAAAATTCCGATCCATCTCTCTTAATCCAACCTCCAAACCCTTGGCAAATTCTCAAATCTCATCTCTTTCCCTTTCCTCATCAAATCCCTAAACCTCAATCCATTCCCCCTAAAGAAAAACAAAAAAAAATTAAATTGCTCAAACCGACAAAGAAGGGACTAAATTCAAGGTTAGTTCCTGAAACCCTAACTTGCATTTCTGTCAATCCATCGATGAAGAACATGTGCCAGTACCGCTTCAAAGCCTCAACCTAAATTTACAATACCTCTTACATTTTTCAGCCAAGAAATACGTAGATCTAACTCAGTAATGTTGCATGAGAGATTAGATAATCAAAGAGATTTGGAGTACGATGAGAAGCAGAGAAAGTAATTGAGATGAAACCTACTGTGGTCGCCGTCGCCGTTCGTTTTCACCATTCACCATCCACCTCACCTCCATCTTGACGATGAGAAGAGAATAAGCTTTTGTTCTTTTGGAGAAGGAACGAAGTAAAAAGATGGAGGAGATGAAATGAAATAAAAAAACGGAAAATGAGTAGGATGCCCTTGCATGGGAAAAAAATTGAAGTAGAGGACATGCTTTTTTTTCATGTAAGGACAGTCCTCGGCACACGTTAGCGCGATGTAAAAAGACGAAAAACCCATCTGTTGAATAATGACGGTGCACGTTAGCAAATCCCAATTAATGAATTTTAACATAAAAATGACCATAACTTTCAAAATATAAATCGGATTTGAACAAAATTTATATCGTTGGAAAGCATTTTTCAAGATCTTTAAAACAAGATCACACATGAATACCAAATTCAAAAAAAAAAAACCCAGAAAAAACCTATTTACCAAGCTTAAAAACAATGCAAATTATAGTTTGCATTGTTTAAAATATAATTTTAAACAAAAGTATTTAAAATAGCTGATGCAAATTCGTTTTTTACTATGCAAATTATAGTTTGCATTGTTTAAAATGTAACTTTTTAGCTTTTTTCTTATTCAATCTAGTTGCATAGAGACTTAGAGAAGTGCATATGCTCAAAACTACTTAAAATAGCTGATGCAAATTACAATTTGCATCGTTTTTTACTATGCAAATTATAGTTTGCATTGTTTAAAATGTAAGTTTTTTAACTTTTTTCTTATTCAATCTAGTTGCATAGAGACTTAGAGAAGTGTAGATGCTCAAAAGTATTTAAAATAGCTGATGCAAATTACAATTTGCATCGTTTTTTACTATGCAAATTATAGTTTGCATTGTTTAAAATGTAATTTTTTTAACTTTTTTCTTATTCAATCTAGTTGCATAGAGACTTAAAGAAGTGTAGATGCTCAAAAGTGTTTAAAATAGCTGATGCAAATTACAATTTGCATCGTTTTTTACTATGCAATCTATAGTTTGCATTGTCTAAAATGTAATTTTTTAGCTTTTTTCTTATTCAATCTGGTTGCATAGAGACTTAGAGAAGTGCATATGCTCAAAACTACTTAAAATAGCTGATGCAAATTATAATTTGCATCGTTTTTTACTATGCAATCTATAGTTTGCATAACCGTTTTTATTATACAAGCAGTTATGGGTTTTCATAGTCTAATTACGAAGATTTTTTTTTTTTTTAAATTTAGTATTGTTGTCTGGTCTCATTTTAAAGATCTTGAAAAATGCTTTCCAAAAATATAAATTTGGCAAATATCTAATTTGTAGATTAAAAGTTATAGCATTTTTAATTTTAAAAAAACTTATTTTCTCTCTCTGCCACGTCATCGGTCAATACAAGCAAAAACAGTTAGAAATATACGTGGTTAGCAAAGAGAAGGGTAGTTTAGGTACCAAAATTTTAGAGTTTTAAAATAAAAGAAGGAATTAACTCCTTTCCTTATAAAACGTTAAAAAGTAGGGATTAGACTTATAAAACAAAAATTGCTTGTCCTCTACTTGAAACTGGTATAAAAGGAGGGCTTTCAGCCCAATATTGTGATAAAAAAAATTACATAACACGGGATTTGGTGAGAAGTTACTTCTTCCAGAAGCAAGAAGAAAAAAACAATTTGCTTAAAAAAGAAGTAACTTTTTTGCTTCTAGAAGTCATTTACTATTAATGTTACCATTCATGATTTTTTATTTTTTGACTTCTATAAGCAAAAAAGAAAATTCTTAATTGGTTGCCAAACGCTCTCTAACCTGAGGTGTATGTTGACTACTACCTTGAGTGTGGGTCAATTTAATTACCCTAATTTCATTTTATTTCTTCGGTTTCCAAACCAAAAGTTCATTTCCTTATGCATTTTAAGAATTGAGTGGTTTATTCTTAAAGGATAACCCTAATCTCTCTCATTCAAAAACATTTTTGAAAACATTTGGTTTTGCTCGAAAATATAAGTTTTAACTTTAAAAACATTCCTTCTTCACTTAGTGAGATCATGCACAATATTTTGAAATCATTTCTATATATATATATTTTATATGTAAACTTATGCATGCAAATGGATGTTGGCAAAGCTTGTTCCCTGTATTTACAGGCTTTTCTCCTTAGGTTCACACCTCACTAACACCAGTTGGGCCTATTTTGAGTCCATAGGCCTTAAGTCTAAACTCAAGTCTATATGGAAAAAATTTTGGGTGTTACAGCATGATTTCTCTAGATCCTCAATTAGTTCACGTATGATTCTCCCGCTTGATTGTTTATTAGTATGAACAGAATAATTAGATGTGGCATCAGAGCTTCACGGTTTTGAGTTATCTTGCTTGTTCATTATGACATCTAAAGTTTCATGTACTGGATGTTCCCGATTCTAATAGGATGTATATGCTAGGTCAAAGTTGTTTAATTTTAATCAACATCTCAACGATTATATTGGTTGGTTTGATCTTACTTTTATTATAGTTTAACCGTGAAATCACCCATTTTGGTTTAGATGGAGTCGATTGTAGTTCGGTTGAAGTTACTGATTTGCAATTGTTTAATGGTGACAAAGATCCAGATTTTTGATTGACTTTGTTTGGCATTAAAACATTAATTTTTTATTACTTTTATTTTATTAATTAATGAGTAAAATTTATTAGTAAAATAACAATTAAATAAGGATACTATGTCTCATATAGTAATAGCAGACCTTCCATCTATTTTCTATCGGAGACCATGTGATGGTTCTTTCGATCGAAAATCCTTTCTTAATTACTTAGCAGTGATTGTTTACTGATTGGTATTGGATGTTTTAGTGTTTATAGTTGATATAAAAATTAAATAAAAACCTTCCAGTTATGACGGTTCTACAACTTAACTCTTGTTTTTCTAGCGATTTTTTTGGGCATCTTTGGTGGCTTACTAGCTGAGATCTTGTTAGGGATGGAGAAAGAATGGTTTCCATTCCATTACCAGATCGTGCAACAATCTCTCTTACAAGTTATGCAATTTTTGGGATTTCTTACTATTATCTTATCCGTCTAATTTGGAGAAGATAACAACGTGTTAGACAAGTGGTCAACTGGCATTGAGTTAACTCGGTGAACCGAACCGAGATGACTCAGTCTGATCTGACTCAAAACTGAACCGTTATGATCTGACCACGTTCTTACCCTACCCAACTCCTACCCTACTTTTGATCCGATCCGTTTCTAATGGACTCGACCCATTTTATCTGAAACCACTTTTTGAATCCAGTTCCCGAACCAGAACCAGTGCACTATAACCAAAATTTGATTTCAAAAATTGAAATAGAATTGAACCAATTTCAAGCTTATTGATTTTTTATTTTTAGGATCATTTTAAGTTTGTTTTAGAGCCGTAAAAGCTCAATTTGGTCGTTTTTTTAAGTTGGATGGATTAAAATGATGAGTTAACTGATTAGACATGCTTATGGTTGACTTATTTTAATGTTTTTATTCTTAAGCATTAAGGTCTTATTAGGTACTTATTATTTCAGCATTGTTTTCTTGACCTTATTTATGGTTAAGTCGTGTATGCACATGTCACTTTATTGAACTAGAGACTGTTATAAGTTTAACCAGTATGGTAGTTGCTAAAGTAACCCATAGAAAAGGAAAAAACTTATATATTTTAGTTCCATTTATTACAACTTAGTTGATATAGATATGCAGTAAGTGATAAACAAAAATTCTCCCTCCCTCTGAAGAGGTTCTCTTAAAGAAAAAAAAAGTGATAAAGAATGTTTCTTAATTACCAATTGGGAATTGGTTCAAAGACGGATCGTCAGTTGAGATAATTATGAAATGTTTGGGGTGAGGTGGGTGTTTGGGAGCAGTATCACTAGCATTTTTGCTGGGCGAATAGTGAAAGATTTTTCAGCAAAAGGAGATTTCTTTTGGAAGCTGCTACCATATGCTCTCTGTTGGGTGGTGTGGAACGAAAGAAATCGGCGTACTTTCGAAGGCATTGAGAGCAATACTACCAAGATGATACTAGAAATTAAATCGTGCCTTCTATACTGGTCGTCACCCTCACAAACTCTCAAGGGCCATAAGTTTGAGGATCTAGTGTTCAAATGGGACGAAATTGTAAGAAAATAATGTAAAATCTTATTTTATATGGTGCGGCATCTCTGTTATTTCATCTCGGAATAACCTTAAGTGCCTACTATACTGTATTCCAATTATCTATCAATATAATTATCTTTTACTGATCCAAAAAAAAAATAATTATGAAATGTTGAAATAATTTGTGTTCTTTGGCTCTCATTGGGATAGTGTGTTGTAAGTAGACAATTTATCTATTGCAATTTTTGCCAAAAGGTAAAATTGCAATGATACTACTAGTCCATCATTAAAACATACGTTGTCTTCAATTATGATTACGAGGTCACAAACATAATGAGGTGGCTTATTCTTTATGCGAGCATTTGGTATGTTATAATTTTAGTCCAAATGAGAAATTGCAATGATATTGTTAGCTCAATAGCAAGATATATGTTGTGAGTAAATACTTTGTATGTCACGATTTTATCCCAAAGGTGGAATCGTGATGATACTGCTAGTTCTTCATTAAAGTATGCATTTGTTTTAATTATGGTAAATGTCTTCTCTTTTATTACTTAAGTGAACACTATATATGTCGTGGTTAAAGGCGAAATCATGATGATACTCCTTGTTCATTAATCATCAGTATGAATATAATCAACTTAGCTTATCATTCACTGCTTGAGTGAACACTTTATATGTCATGGTTAGCCAAAAGTCAAAACCATGATGATTCTTCCGCTTGATTGATCATTAACATAAACAGATAGAACATTATAAGCTGAACATCCTCACCAGATACCAGACCTTTGGATCGTCATGTGGGCCCCACCAAAGCAGTGTTTTAATATCCATTTTGTTACTAAGCTACAGTCAACTAATAAAATCAGCAAAAAAAATTATTTCTTTAATTAAAAAAATTATAGAAAGAAATAAGAATTTTATTACTAATTTATCTGAAAAGTCTTAGCTAAATATTTGAGCTTTTTAGACTGGCTCTTGATATAACAGTATCAGAGTAATATGAGAGAAAAGAGGGAGGTTGAGAGATAACAAAAAAACTCAGTTAGAAAAATTAAAATTAAAATAGTTAAATGGGCTTAAAATAGAACAGTATAGCTATAAATTAAAAATTTTTAATGACTAAAACAAAAATTTAAACATTTTGAGAGGGGCACGTGCCCCACCCAAATGTTATGTGGCTCCGCCCCTGCATAAGGGTCGATGTTAACACAAGATTTCCCAAAGCACAACTGAAATATTTTGTAGACCACAACTGAGTGACGACATATAAATAGATTAAGTGAACGATTTAATGGAGAAAACTGTAATACCCTTACTTCTTAAATTACTAATGTTTAGGGGCAGCCACTTTTGTTAAGAGCAACCTGTTAGAGTTTTAGTAGGTATAGGTTTATGTTAGTTATAATTATAAACTAACCCTTAAACCTCCCCCTTTTTGTTTTGATCGACCTAGAGAGAGAAGGGGAGAGTGGAGAAAATGGCCAGGGCAGGAGAGGATCAAACTCTTGAAGAAGAACCTAGGGTTTGTGAAAGCTTGATCGTAAAGAAGGGAAGAGATCGAGAGGAAGAAGGCGCAGGCTCTAGTTGTAAGGTTTCTCTATCTTCTTCCTTGCGTAGCAGAATCATTTTCGGTTTGAGGCAAGTAGTAACTTGCTCTTTTGGTGTAGATTTAGGTTCTCAATGTTGTTGTTATGTTTCCTTAATGAATGAATGTAGGAAAACCTAATCTCTTTACTATTTGCATGATAACCACTTGAAAGAATGCATACAATCCATGTTAGTACGATGTGTATGAGTTCTTTAGTGTTAGAATGCATGGAATCTATGTATATGAGTTGTATATATGATTCTCTAACGTTTGCAGGTAAGAAACTAAGATACCATGGAGCTTTGGCAAAGAAGAAACTCTGAAAACGCGAGAAAACCACGGGGGTATCGATACCCATTCAGAGGGCATCGATACCTGCCCGGTAATGGCCGACAGATGAGGGCTAGTATCGATACCACCGAAATGATATCGATACTAGATGGCATTTGTTGCCAATGAGGATGTTTTCTATCGATTCCACCAAGTAGGTATCGATACCATCGAACCATTAATCACGATAAAACTCAGAGTAACGACACCCATCTAGAGGGTATCGATACCAGACTTATACTGGTCGACAGGTGAATATCAGTATCGATACCCACCTTGAGGGGTATCGATACAGTATCTGTTACCAATGTAGATGTTAGTATCGATACCACCGAGAAGATATCGATACCAACTGACTATTAATCTGTAAATTAGGTTATTTTGAGCCCCGTTGATGGTAGGACCATATTTAAAGGTTATCATATTGTATGACATATATAATAATATTTATTTATGTGCTTAAAGAGCATGGAATGCATACTTAAACTACTTCTTAACTGCTTTCATGAAGATGAACACTTGTGGACACATAAAGATGCAAAAAACCTCTATAAGCCTGTTGTGTGCTTAAATAACTTATTTGGCTTTTGTGCAAACATAATTTAGGTCATGTATAGGCCTAGTCCTCTCCAACCGAGGTCTATAGAATCGCCAAATGAGGTCTACAGAATCACTTGACACGTAAGTAATGCTGACAGGGTTACCAGTGTTTAGAAGACAGATTTCGAGGCAGTTTATCGGATTCACATGGCGCACTGCCAGTGTCTCGAGTGAACTACAGGGATGGATGAAACGTGGGTAGTAACTAGAGTACACCACTTGCTGGCTAGGTTTTGATTGAGCACCATTAATCTTTTTAGGTCCAGGTCATCAGGTGAATACTCAGTAGCGGAGGTGCTTGTAAGGCAAGAATAAGTCTTTAGAGTTCTCCTAGATTTCCGTGAAGACATTAGTTATCCTTTAAATTAAGTTTAGTTTGGTTTGGACACATGTTTAGTCCATTATTCTTTGAGAATATTCGTTCATTCGTTTGTTCATTTGACAGCTTATATTTAAGTTAATAAAGTTTATATTCAGCTTTATTTTACTTGAGTATTGAATGTTAGAGCAAGCTTCTTGCTAGCTTGGTGTAACGCGTACACCCTAGAGCTGCAGGTTGTTAATGGTTCTGCGGGAATGCCCCGTTCTCATTGAGTAAGGGCTGTAGACTTGAAATGTGAGGGCGGAGAATTAGTTGGTATCAGAGCCTTAAGTGCAAAGTCTTAGAAGGAGTTGAGTTAAGTTAGGATGCTTGGTTGCGACATGTTAGGCACAAAACCTAAGAGTGCACTTGAAAAAATCACTTGCTTGTTGTTTGCTACTTGGCTTGGATAGCGATAAACTTAGTTCCATTTCTAACCCTCTTTTTCTTGTGTCTCAGAACTATGTCTGGGAGGCGAGGAAGAGGTAGAGGTGGTCGGCGTGGAGGTAGGGGTGCTCGGGGGAACAACGATGATGTTCATATTGAGGAGGTGAATGCACCACAACCCGAGGTTCTTCCACCACCACAACAGGGAGAGATCGGACAAGGATCGAGTCAGAATCAGGTAGGAGGTGTCAACCCTCAGTTGCTGGAGTGGACAATGTTACGTCAGATGATCACATAGTCTATAGGGGTAGTTGTGGATGCCAGGCAGGATGCGAGATTGAGTGCTAGGGGACCAGTGGCACCAGCACCGGTTCAAGTACCACAACCACCAGTGGAACGAGCAGGAGCGCCCACGTGGCTGGAGTTAAATAAACACTTTTTGAGTTTGAAGCCACGAACTTTTGGGGGATCTACAGATCCATTAGTGGCTCATCAGTGGATCAAGGAGTTAGATAAGACGTTCCGTACTTTTGAGTGTCCAGAGGAGTATAAGCAGAGGTTTGTAGCTTTTCAGCTTATAGATGATGCTCTGGATTAGTAGGAGTCTCTTTCTCAGGATCTAGATACTACCACCCTAACTTAGTCGCAGTTTCAAGTGATGTTTTTTTACTAATACTTTCCTCGGAGTGTACGAATGGCGATGGAGAAGGATTTCCAATAATTGAGACAAAAAGAGGACAGACAGTGGTTGAGTATGAGAGAGTTCTCCAGACTGGTTTTGTATGCACCAGGTCTTATTCCGACTGAGTAAAGTAAGATACAGAAGTTTTTTAGGGGATTGAATCGACAGATCTCTAGGTACATTATCGGACAACCCAATTTCGATACTTTCGCTAAGGTTGTGGAGTGTGCACGACTTTATGATCAAGAAATCCAGGAGGCACGCCAGAAGAGAAGTGAGAAAGCTGAGAATAAGTTAGCAGACAAATGTGATCAGAAGAACGGTCAAGGACAGCAAGGTAAGAACCATGACAACCGGGTTAACTGGAAGAGACAGAAAACTGAAGAGAAGAATACCGGTGTGGTACTTCCTGCACAACCCGAAGCACTGAGAGTTGAAGGGGGCAATAGGCGTATGATTAAAGAACCTTATTATGTCTGTGGTGAGGTAGGACATAGAGCTGCGGATTGCCTGCGCGGCAATAGGGCATAAGGGACTAGGCAGAATCAACAGCCGAGGCAGAACGGACAGGATCAAGCTCGACCACAACTAACACCTAACCAGGAAAGATTGCAGCAGGGACAACAACAGGGACAGCCTCAAGGTCGAGCCTATGCTATAGTACCTAGGGATGTGAGAGCACCAGAGGGAATGGTGGAAGGTACGTTCCTAATTCATACTCGGCCTGGCCGAATCCTTTTTTATTCTGGAGTTTCTCATTCCTTCATATAACGTATATTCTTGGGCACCTTGAGACTTAGTCTAGAAAAGTGTGATTACCCTTTCTCTGTTATGTCACCTATGGGGAGGATAATACCAGTAGAACTAGTTTGTAAGGATTGTGTTATTAGATTGGGAAAATTAGACTTCGCCTCAGATCTTTTTGTGTTAGGTCTAGAGGGATTTGATATGACACTAGGCATGGATTGGCTTGCAGCATACCATACGAAGTTACGCAAAAATGGTAACATTTTTCATACCAAAGGAAATGACATACGTGTTGTCATTGTCGCAAGGATGTGGTCTTGATAGGACACACCTGTGCTTTGTGGATATATTGGGGCATTCAGTTGAAGGTAGAGGGCTTGAATCCATTCTTGTGGTGTGCAAATACCACAATGTATTTGGTAAGGTCCCAGGGTTACCACCTCATAAAGAGATAGACTTATGCTTGGAGCTGGTTTCGGGCACAAAACCGATTACTAAGACACCTTATCGAATGGCTCTAATAGAAATGAAAGAATTAAAAAATCAAATAGATCAGCTTTTGGTTCAGGGTTTCATACGTCGTAATTCGTCACCTTGGGGTGCACTAGTTCTTTTTGTTAAAAAGAAAGATTGGTTCATGAGACTATGAATAGACTACCGGGAACTGAACAAGGTTATGGTAAGGAATAAGTATCATTTGCCTAGGATAGATGACCTGTTTGATCAGCTTAAGGGAGCACAATGGTTCTTTAAGATAGACTTAAGGTCAGGTTATCATCAGCTTAGAGTTCGAGGGCAAGACATTCCTAAGACAGCATTTCTGACAAGATATGGGTCTTACGAGTTTTTAGTAATGCCGTTCGGGCTTACTAATGCACCAGCCGTGTTTATGGATCTAATGAATCGGGTTTTCTGAGATTTCTTGGATCAGTTTGTGATTGTCTTCATTGATGACATTCTAATTTACTCCAAGATACGAGAAGACCACGAGATTTATTTGCTTAGAGTGCTTCAGACTCTACGAGAGCACTAGTTGTATGCTAAATTTGAGAAATGCGAATTCTGGCAACAAGAGGTGAAGTTCTTAGGATATGGAGTGTCAGGAGCGGGAGTGACAGTGGATCCCTCCAAGATTCAGGCTGTACTGGAGTGGTGGCTGTGGTGCCGGAATCCAGCACCTCCCAGTGCACTCACTCTCTCCACCTCCGAAGAAGAGAGAGAATGAACACGTGGGAAACGCGAAATAGGATTCGCCCACATGGGGGTGAATGAATGTGGTAGGGGTATGGAGTCGCCACCTGATTTATGGGAATCAGGACCCAAGATTTTAGAAAATCAGCCTAAAAGTAGTTTACCTAGAAAAACCATAGCGATAATCCAAATGAAGGTCTGCGGTTAGAGAAATGGACAAGGGGATCAAGCTACGGGTTGGGAAGGTGTTAGGCACCCAACAACCGCCCGTCCGGAAGGACGGCCTCTACTTCGTGATTAAAAGTATATTAGGGGATAAATGATTAAAACTAAACAATGCTATATATACAACAGCTGCACTAAAAAAATGAATGAATAAATAAAGAATAAGCCCCCTAAATCTACGTGTCAGGATAGGTAGTTCTGGGGCAAAAAAATGCATACATTCATCTGGTTGAATGCAGCAAAAGAAAGTGACACGCGCCATCAGTAGGCCCGTGCGCAAAAAGTAAGGTGACGCGGATGTGCTCTATATCCACGCACGAACAAAGGGTGTGATACGTGTAATATGTACACGTACACTCAAACATTTGACATGGTGCTGTATACACTATACGCTGAAGCGATCACATGCAGTATGCCACGTGCGCCGAAGAGAGAGTCATTTCCTTGAACATAAAACTCAAACGATTCACACGTTACACGTATGTCGCCTAAACAGAGAAGTCACGTTCTTGAACATGATTCTCACAAAAGGGGCAAATATGTCCTTAGACATATGCCAAAATGGAATCACGTGTTGTATACACGTGTCTGAATAAAATTGGGATCATGTTCAATATAAAACGTGCCCGAGAAGGATCATGCGCGGTGGTCGCATGCCCAAAGAAAAGGGTTCATAACATTCGCAGATGTGAACCTCAAAAAGGGTCACGTGATCAGGACACGTGCCCGGAGAGGGATCACGTCTAACATGAGACGTGCCCAAAGAGAAAGCAGATTCATAACACCCTTAGGTGTGAATCTCACAACGGGATCACATCCAACATAGGATATGCCCAAACGACGAAAGGGTTCATAGCATCCGTAGATGTGAACCTCAAGAGGGATCACGTGATCAGGACACATGCCCGAAAAAAAAGACAGACTCATAATACCCTTAGGTGTGAATCTCACGATGGGATCACATCCAAAATAGGATATGCCCATGAAAAAGGGATCACACCATACACGTGTGCCCGGGAAGAAAACAAACGTCGATAGGACGCGATGTATGCATGCCCTACGCTCTAATGTCGTACGAGGGTTTCCAAAGATCCCTAATCTGTTTTAGGAAGATCTTGACCCTATATGCATGAAACCCTAAGCTAAATGAGATGAACTTTGAAAAATATTTTCTTTCCAAACTTTAAAACATTTAAAACAAGGGTGAGAATAAAATAGGAACTTCAGCTAATGTGAAACCCTAAGTCCTCTCGAAAATAACACGAAACCCTAGGCTAATGCAACCTAGGAATCTAAAGCACCAAGCCCTAACCCTAGAGAAGAACTAAACTAGAGACCTTAATCTCTATTATTATTTGTTTTTAGGGTTTGGCGAAATGGGCCCTTACAGCCCGGAAGATGAAATGGGTTATGTGCCCGTAAGAAAGAGTTGGAGCGATGAGTCCAACAAAAGGGGTGGGCCTTTAGGCCCACATGCATAGGAAGGGCTTTAAGCCCAAAAGGAAGAGTGTAGGCACTAAGGCCCACGAAAGAGGAGAAATGGGCCCTAAGGCCCAAACGAGGGATGGGCCCATGGGCCCACCACAAGAGAACGGGCCCAAAAGCCCAAAAGTAGCTTATTTGCAAAGTTTATTCGATTTTCGACCTAAAGCTATCAAAGCGAATAATGCATAGAATTTGAGCTACTAATTACTTGAAATCAATGAACAAGTAAAGTAAAATAACCTAATCCCGCATGCGCAATGCTAAAGCTTTAAACACAAAGATGAATGTGAGCACGATAAACATATCCAATAAAATGAAATGACACTAACAATGCCGATGAAATCATAAGTATGAAATCAAGCATACTATGCATGGAAGCAAGCATGTAACAAAAAGAGAGCTAATGAAGCCTCAAATTTTAATCCTCAAATGAATTTCAACGATCCACACCGTTCATCATGTTCATCATGTCGAAATCTATGTGATCGTCATGAAGATCAAGGCAAATGCTAACTTATTAACATTAAACCATTCACTTTTTGCTCTCTTTTAATGAGAGACTAAAAACATGTTACAAATTTCATGCTAATCAAGAAGACACCAATATATAATGGCAAAACTCACATCATAGAGATTTCTTTCTCAGCAATAAGGATCTAAACTCTACATTCATGCATTAGTAAAAAGAGAGTAAAATAGCTTCAATCTTTAAAACCAACATGAATTTACACGATCCAAACCGTTCATAATGCTTATTATGCCACAATTCATCTAAAAAGCATGAAGATCAAGAGAAATAACATGAAATCATCATCAATCTAAGCATCATTATCTCTCTTTTTTATGAGATAAGAATTCAAAAGCATATGGAGAATTCCACCCACATGATATTATCATCAATGATATGCTCATATTATATTATATATGACAACATGATAATATTTATTCTCATATTAAAAAGAAACACACTATGTTTCATGTAAAATCAAAAGAGACCATATCATCATATATTTCATTCATATCATCCATATATCATGGTTATTGAGCATTCATCATAAAAGCATTTAGAGTTAAGATTTACATCCATCTAAACAAGGTCCATATGACACATACATACATGCATGTAAAAACATCATCTCATATAAAAATCTACATCCATGTATTTCATGCTAAATAATATAACATAAACATCAAATTAGTATTTACACCAATTTATCATCAAGACCATGCACAAATTTCATCTTAACATTAAATCCTTCATTACATCATGATTTCATCAACATATACTACATCATCACATACATCATCATTTACACCATTACATACATCATTCCATAAATCATAACATACACCATCCCATACTTTACATGCATTAAACATGAAATTCAAGAGATGAGGTGTAGAGATTTTACCTAGCAAGCATAGATCCAAGATGCATGCATGAGAGCCCTCCTTTGATTGAAATGGATGGTAGGTATTTCTCCTCCTAAATTAAAATTTCTCTTCTCCTTTTATGAATAAGAACCAAAATCAAGGAAATCTCTAACTCATGTCTTTTTCCTGGAAGTCTTGTCTACTCATCTCTCTCTCACCAAAAATAGGTAGATGATATTCTAAACCCTAAAGAATCTCTCCCAAAATAGAAAAAACTCTTTTTCACCCAAGCCAAGAAACATCACCCTCTCTGTTTTTCTCTCCTCCAAAACTAAAAACTCTCTCATACCAAGACTTTTTTTTTGAAGAAGAAAGAAAACCCAAAAACCAGAGAGAAGAACAGAAATTCTCTAGCCAATACTAAAGATAGTAAACCCTAAAATTTTTCTGCCCTTACAAAATATCTAGCCTTAACTATATATAGAAAAACCCTCGGTTCTAGAAGGACACATGTGCCCTTAGGATTGGCTAATCCTAGTATTCCACCACTTTTTGGATAAGTGTCCTGTGGGTGACAAACACCCAAGATTCCTCCTTATCTCTTTAAAACTTGTGGCTAAAAATAGCCTAGATGAGGTGTAGAGATAAGATCAGGGAGGGTCTTTTCAAAAAAGGAGGGACTGGAGAATAATTTTGAAAATGGGGTCCAGCAACCTTTTAAAAATTAAATTTTCTAACAAACATAATTAATTTGAAACCTAGTACTAGCCAATCCCAAGGCGATATGTGTCCATGCCTAAAAATCTAGAACCAAGAGGACTTCCTACGGTTCCTAGCTTACACCGGTTCTAACATAGATTTAAGATTTCTTAGACTTTGGTTCTCATTCTTGATCCGATTCTAATTGAAATTTGGAGAGGGTTTAACGACTCATTTTTATTTGATTTTGCATGAAAATCGAGGTCTGGCCAATGTAGGTATTTCTCACTGGTGTGCAAAAATTTGGCGTCTACAGATGCCCCTCCTCGCCAGAGCCCGCTTGCGGGCAAATGGCGAGGCCGACGATGCCTAATTTTCGCACACCAACAGGATGGACAATCATAAAGTCCAATGATCTAGGTCATAAATTCAACTAACCATTTGTAGTAAGTTGAAATCAGGCGCGAATTTCACCGGTCTGCTTCCGAGCTAGTTCAACCCTTATGATGAAATGAAGGTTTGTGCGGTACTGCTGACCTTGAACGGAC
Source organism: Macleaya cordata (assembly GCA_002174775.1). Classification (NCBI taxonomy): domain Eukaryota; kingdom Viridiplantae; phylum Streptophyta; class Magnoliopsida; order Ranunculales; family Papaveraceae; genus Macleaya; species Macleaya cordata. The sequence goes on from MVGT01004206.1 coordinate 250,563, forward strand.
AGTCGCTGGACCTGCATGCTTCTGCCAACTCTGATGCGGCGAGAAGTGGTCTGCAATTCTTTGGCATTTTGTCGAGTTCTAGATGGTCTGAGAGATGGTTTTTGAAAGCCAGATCATTTTTCTTTTTTGAAAATTCCATTTTAACAACTTTTTGAAATACCCAGATGGTGAGGGGATTGCTCTCACTTGTGCATCATTTTAGGATCTGAGCGCATTGCTAGGGTTTTTACACCACTCAATTAAATCAATACTTCAGCCTTCTTTTCCGACTTGACGTGACTAGTTGACTACTTCATTGCTTGGCCTTGAACTTTGCATTTTGACTTGACTTTACTCGTCAATCGCTTCATATTGATTTTAACTTGATTTTCTTGGCTTTAGGAATTTGAATGCTTTTGACTTAATTTCTTGGCCTTGATATGTTTGAAGACTTCCTGATGATTTTGACTTGATTTGATGCTGAGGTTGACCGGCCTTGACTCTTGATAGTCGAATTTTCCTTTTGCTTTAGCTTTGTTCAAAATTTGGTCCTTTGAACCTTGATGGACTTTTGACTTTAATGCTCTGCTACTTGGAGCTTCCCCCTTCTGTTGACTTGGAGAATCTGCTCCCTTTCTGCTTTTATTCTGCAACTTCTCCCTTCTTTCGCTCTTTGTGAGTTGGAGATTTGCTTAAGAAGGATTTTTCCTTATCCCAGATGCTTCTTTACGCTTGGGATTTCCTGTAAACATTCTTTGCACTTTTTTATCTGATGAGTGGGTTGAGGATCTTTGACGGGGAGAATTAATTCTTTGAAGATCCCCTCATTCTTGACTGGCTTTGCCCCTTCATCCTTTCTACGAGCTTTGCCATGTGATTTTTCTGAGACTTCCATGCTCGTAATGCAGCAATGAGTCAAACAACATGAAATGAGGCTCGATTCCTTGGCATCCTGCAAAACTATTTATGGGTCTAGAAATGTTCATTTTTGCATTTGAATTCTTTTATTTTTAAAAACAAAAACAATTTTATTTTTAGAAAGAAGGTATAGAAATACCGGCAAACTATACAAAGCTTGCAATTTAGAAAACTTGGATGAATACTTTACCTAAAAAGCTTCGGTAAACCTCAAGTGAAGGTACCATTACCATGCTTTGGAATATTTCGAGGTAGATCATCATTTTTCTTAGACTTTTTCCTTTTTGACCTTGTTGGGATTAGGTTGACCCTTGCTTACGGATAGGCATCTGACCTCGCCATCTTCTTGGTTGGGGATAACCTCTGTTGCTTTTAATTCTCTTTTAAATGCGTAGCCTTCTGTTGCCCCTTGATTTGTCTATTTACGCCCGATATTCTCCTTATTGAGTTCGAGCCGACAAATACTGATCAAATTTACCCAAGTCTTTATTTTTCATACTACGTTTTCTATTTTTGAATTTTTTATCTTCTTCATTTTTTGAAGGATCTATCGCTCTTCCTCTCAACTCGGGGCGTTCGTTGCTCACAAGATTCAGAGAAGGCTTTTGTAGGTGATAACGGGGCTTAGGACAGGCTAGTATGGATGGTTAAGGCCCAAATTTTGACTTTTTAACTTTTGGCTTTCAAGGGTATCTCTCTCCTAAGGCATTTTAACTCATCGAATTTTCAACTTTTTGAATTCTTGAGGACTTCTTTCTGCCCCTTGGATTTCAATTTAGGATTTTGACTTTCTTGGGGTTAATTCTACCCCTAGTCTTGGACTTTTGATACTTTTGAGTGGATTTTGACATTTGAGTTTGAAATGGGGGAAACTTTTGCCCCTTGCTTGAATTTCATTTTTTCATTTGAACTTTTTTTTTCAGGTTGGGAGAGAGATTTAACTTTTTGGGTAAGAATAAAAGGCTTAGGCTCAAAATTGGGTACTAGCGGTAAGGATTTTTCATTTAGGTTCTTTTTCAGGATAACTAGCTATCAAAGAAGGCCTCTCTTTTGGAATCTCTATCGGTGTTCGTTGCCCTTTGCTTCAAGGTTGAACAACTTACCTTACGCTTAGTTTATCTTGAGTTGACCAGAATTTGTCAGCCTCTGATCCTATTTGAAAATGTCTTTTAGGAGAATTTTTTGATGATGTGCAAGCTTGATTAGCCACTTCGAGTCTTTTGAAATTCTCATTGCTCTTCTTGAATTAGTTGAATACTTTTGAAGACTGCATAATTTCTCAACGCTTCCATTACCGAGAGGTAATCTCGGATTCATTCTTATCGAGCACCTAATCCTCGGGTCCTGGAAAAATATATGTAAAACGGCTAGGACACTTTTTGCCTAATCGAATTTTGAAATCTCCTTCGTAGCGAGGGGGTAACTTGAGTCCTTTCTTTTCTATCAAGCACCTTATCCTCATATAGGGAATGACTAGACCTTTGCTTCTAGTCAAATTTGCAAATTCTTCAGTACGCGAGAGGTAACTTGGGTATTTTTGCCAAGCATCTGATCCTCGAATCTTGAAAAACACATGTGAAACAACTAAACTCTTTTGTCTAGTCGTTAAATTGGATGACACATTCTTCTACTCATCCAACTTTCAACTCTCCAATCCTATAGCTTCTTCCTCGAAGATTGTTGCTTTCTTACAATTGCTTACATACTTTTGAAATATGCTCCTTTGCTTTCACTGAGGTATCGTTACCCCAAGTCAGTGGATCGGTCATAGCCCAACTTTCTTCCTGAGCCAAGCTAATACTGATTTCGATCATCCAGGGTCAGTCCTCAATATTCAGGTTACTACCCTTATTTCCTCCTCAACAAGATTCTGATCCTTTTCCTTTGGCGCCCTGTAGACTTCAAGGCTTATATTCATTCTTGGTTTCATCATCCAAGCACAGTAAACTCCGTCGATATTTTCCATTTTGGAAAAGAAAGCTTAATTTTTTTTGGAGTTTTTTTTTCAAAGAAAATGTAAAATATTTTTGTATTTTTTTTACTTTAGAAAAGAAAGGTAAAACCCTTTTTTGTTTTTTTTTTTTCGTTGGAAAGAAAGGCAAAAATCTTTTTTGTGATTAAATTTTTTTGAAAAATCTTTTTATTTTTTAATAGAAGTGAAATCTTTTTGGTTTTTTTTTCTAAGAGAGTCCACTGGTGCTATTTTCCTGCAAAACTTGTTAGTTGTCACATAATCAAGAAAGCAAGATGAATTGCATGGAGGGAGTTTAGAATGTGCGCACCTTCACGGTTTATTTGCCAATTTGTGTTGGATAAATTCATCAACTGCACCATTGCAATTGACTTCCACGTGCCACATGTTGTGACTCTTCCTGCTTATTATGAAAATGCACATGTCTTTTGGAAAATTTGCCTTAGATGCCTAAACCAAAGCCATGCAAAGCATGTCCCTAGTATCCTAAATTTATCTTCATTGGCTTCCCGCCGGACAAACTGTAGCAACACAAAATAATTTAGTTAACCAGTCAATGTCAATTCAAGTCAAATTGAGTCTAGTCTAATGCTTTGATTATGAAATCAATTAATTATTAAAATAATTAACCTTAGTGTTAAAATAATTAAACTTGAAATTAAATAAATGAGTTTTCGATCGGAGGTTAATTTGAAGAATTAAACCGTACGAATTGATAGATCTCGAAAAGTTATCGAATTTCGACTACTCACACGCAAAAATCGGACACTAAATGAGGCTGATACGAGTCCCGTAACGCGATTTGGATCAAGGTCAAAGTTTACCCGTGATTTTGACCAATCATCTCAGGTACATATGATATAGGAATATGTGTGATGTATAAAAAATTAATTTTTGCAAGTTATCCCTTTGTATACACTAACTTGTGTATATGGTGTATACACAAAATTTTTACACATGCATATAACAAAGGGTTTCTCTAAAGTTTATCCTTTAATAAATTTAATTAAAACTTTCCTTCAATTCCACCGATTGAAATTGATGAAAAAGGGAAAGGAAAGAGAATAGAAAACAGTAGAAAGGGAGAAGAGAAAGAAAGGAAGGGAGAGAGAGAGAAAAAAAAAAGAAAGAAGAAGAAAGAAAGAAAAGAGAGAGAGATGCCGATAGAGAGAGAAAGAGATGACGGTAGAGAGAGAAAGAAGGGAAATATGAAGATGAAGCCCATCCTTCATCCTATCAAAATTTGTTGTTGGAGGTATAGAATTGAAAACCCTAGCTCTTAATTTTGTTTTACATTAAGTGTTTTTATGTTGTTTCTCTTTAGTTTTCAATTTTAGGGTTGATTTTGTTAATAGTTTAAGATTTGATTAGACCTTTTTCAAACTCTTAATTGATGACATTGATAATTGGGATGGTTGATTTTGACTCAAATTTACTGTTTTGGGTTAAATTGTAGGATTTGGTGGTTTGAATCAAGTTGAAGATGAATTTTCTATGTATTCTTGTGGTTAAGGTAAGAATTTAGCCACTAATTCCTTGTTCAATTTGATATGATGATAGTAGGGTAGGATTTTGTGAAGAAAAATCATGAAATTTGATGTTGAAGAATATTTTGATGATATAAAATGAGGGCTTTTCGATTCAAAACTAAATTATGATAGTTATAGAAATTCAAGCCCTTGATTTAAAGATTAGAGAAATTTTTATGGATATAGGATTGTGTAATTTTAGGTTAGTGTTAAAATTTTTTGGTGATTAATAGATTATTTATAGCAATTGAATCATGATTTTAGCAAATCAGATTTTTAGAGTAAAGATTAATTGTGAATGACACTTTTCTAGTTAGAGTAAATTTTATTATGATGATTCGCTAAAACCTTTATTTGGTTATAAGGTGTTTGAGACAAATTGAAGAGTTTTGAGTGAAAAGGGGGTGTTTGGAGTAATTTGGGTTTGAAATTATAAACCCCTTATTTAATTTGATAAGGTATTTTCTCAGATTAAATGTTTGTAGGTGTTAAGAGAGAATGATTAAAGGTATTTGGACCTTGTAGAGACTATTTAGGTTTTTAGACTACCAAATTATTTGTATAAGGTTAAAGTGAATAGTATAGGCTTTCTGAAAGTGATTTGAAAATGTTATTTATAGTTGGGAGTTTGTACAAGGACCAATAATTGGAGGCGAACAACGCAGTAAAGAGTTAGCCTTGCGGGATTTGAGGTAGAAACTTATAAATACTCTCTTGTAGCCATTAAACTACTTTCAATGCTTTTGATAGGGTTTAGATTTATAAATCAAATTTAATTATTTTGTAAAGCATGCATGATTTGTTTGTGATATCCTATTGATGTGAAAATAATTTTCTAAAAGTATAGTTTTACATAGTGATGTAAAACAGTAATAGTTATTTTTAAAATAACTAGATTCTAATAATTATATATATAAATGAGTTATTTACATATATAAGTATATGGATGATTCTTTTCTTATTTATAGTTAAATAAACTAAATTTCCAAAAGAATTGAGATTTAATCGTTATCGAGCTTTAGGGATGGGTATATTTCCAAAACCAAATGGATTTTGGGGTTCTTATAATATATATATATATTTTACTTCCTTCCATCTGTTGGGAGAAGTAGTTATTTTAAGATGATGTGTGGGATGGAGGTTCCCAATTGTTGGGTATGTGTTGGTGATTCCCTAGGTACGGGCTTTCCCCCGGAATATATACTATATATGTTATGCTGGGCTTTCCCCCGGCTAGGATTATTACCGGCTTTCCCCGGATTATATTACGGGCTTTCCCCCGATTACCCGGCTTTCCCCGGATTATATTACCGGCTTTCCCCGGAATAATATTAGATGGGAGATCACAACATGTACATGGTTGTTAGTTTTTGTAGGAAAAAGGTATTTTCTACTACTAAAACTTATACTATTATACTATATATCTTTTGGTAATCTGAAAATGGATTTGTAATGCCTACACGAGCAAATCATTGAAGTTTTCCTAAAAACAATGGTTTGTTCCGTATTTTCATTATGTTTTCCTGTCTCATGACAGGAATGGGACTCTCATGATATAGGAAAACTATTGAAATCTAGGTTATTCTATTTCTCTTTTTGGAAAGCCTTGTTTGGATAGGTACGTGTATGATTCTAGAAATGTCGAGGTTATATGCTGCCTAGATTAGGCGAAGACTTGAGGAGCGTGACAACTCCTGGATTATTTTAATGATCATTAAGATGTCTGCACAAGTCAAACGGCTGACCACCGCGACAACGGCTACATCGGCAAATTATGGTCAAGGGTCCACCTGAACCCAAATCATGAGCCAGCGTGCTTCTCACAAAAACCGATAAATCAGTCGCTCGGTCGGAAATCAGGAATTAACGATGGGGTTCCACATCGGTTAAGTTGGAACACGATTTTGCTCACTGACTAGGAGCTGAAACATCTAGTCGTAGCCTCTTCACTCTAAGATGATTACACTACGCAATATTATGATGTGAGATGTTGTTAGTTTATATTTACTTGTATGGGTAAGTGAATGGTTATCGGTTTATGTTGTAGTAAAGGTACCAAATGCTTTTACATTACTGTATTATGATTTCTCGGTTTTCTTTAAAACCTGCATTGTCTTAAATTCATATTAGTGACTACCTGTTAGTATTATAAGTTCTCACTGGGCTTTTTGCTCAGGAAATCGAGGAGACAGTGGATGATTGGATGTTAAGTAATTTGAGGAGGCAGGTATAGGGAGAGTATCCACCTCAGGTTTATTATACTTGAGGTGTTGTTATTATTCAGTTATGATGCAGTTATTTTCCTTGCTTTGTATATATATTCTTTTGAACTATATAATGTAAAACAAGCACACTTATGTATATTTAGTATCACTTAACAAATCTTATATATGTATTATTTTATCAAGCGAGAGATCGTTTTAGAATTATGGTTTGGATTCAGCCTAGTGGATGACTAGGTAGTCTATATTGGAGAATATGGTTGATTGGATATGATGAGATGATATGAATGGAAGAAATTGATATAGAAATGCTATTTATGGATAAATCATCTCTTATACAGGTTTATGACAGGTTTCAGACCCTAAAAATACAGGGAGAACTCTGGCAAATTTTTCGTTGGGCCTAACCATATTTAGAGGTGATTAAAGTTCTGACGAACTAGATTAGCTTAACTCTGATGTAGGTTCATAAAACCTTGTTTAGGTATTTAGTACTCATTAATCACCTCGTGTAGTAAGCCTAACGCCTCGAGATGCGACTCAATTTCTTAGAGATTTTGAGTTTCGAATTGGGGCGTTACAGACATGGTATCAGAGCGCCACTAGTAGATCTTTAATGGGAGCGCCAGTATTAGATCTTATATGGGAGCACCACTATTAGATTCGAGTTGGAAGGTAAATAAAAGACTTTAAAGATAAAACTCTTCAAGATTAAAAGACATAAAGATTAAAAGACTAATTATTATTTTCTTAATTTTTCTATGTGTGTATTTATAGTATGTGTATGTGATTGTAAGTGTTTTTAGTGATAGATATTGTTTGTTCTAGCCTAGATTGTAGATTAGAACTCTTAATTTTAGTCAACTCTTGTAGTATTAGATATTTGGATATACTTGTCCATATTATGAGGATATAAGGAGGATTTGAAAATTTATTGAATAGGAGATATGGGGATGATGCTGATTTGGATGATTATTGATAGATTGATTAACCACCCCTATCTATATTGATACCTACTCTTGTGGAGATTGAGTAGAATTATATATTAAAGATTATGAAGTTGAAGAATTATGTATTTAGAGATGTATTATTCATTGGGGACAAGCAATAGTGTATACTTATTATTGAAGATTATGTTGTATTTGATGAATTATAAGGTGCCTAATATTTGTGAAGATGTAACTTATGATTTTGACACCATTAATTGAGGAAAATAGGAGAGTAACATTTCAAGTACATTATGGACTTAATAGATAGAATTTTCAAGACATATTTTATGTTACTCTGTTATGGTGAAATTCTGAGAGTAGATAGTCTAGTATTATAACAATTTAAGTTATCTAGCTAAGACCTAGATAGTAGTTGATAGTCAATGAGGTTGGTTTCTTAGACTAAATTAATGGAATTGTTATATAAATTGATGACTATTACGGCAGTGTGAGAAATACGTTGATAATGCTAGAAAATGATTTGATATATTAATTGTTGCATGCGTAGAACCACTCTATACAGAATTTGGAGATAGTAACCATGATTTTTCCATTGGGACAGATAGTCATTTACTAATTTGAGGAGAAATTTGATTTGTACCGTGGTTTTAAGATATTAGGTACCTACCTTCTGAAAGGTTTAAATTTGAAGAGCATAGATGAATGAAATTTTGAGGTTATAAAGATTGTGATATTATTTTGTACTCTATCTGAAAAGAGTCAACGTTGTGGTTAGTATATTGAATAAAAAGAAAAATGATGTGTTGACTCACTTGATGATTATAGAAGAACTATATGTTCGAAATTATCACATCATCACTTGTACAGAGTAAGGAGTATAGGGACTATCTAAATAAAAAGCTCTGTATAACTTGAGGATATATGGATTCTTTAGAATTTTAGTTTCTAAGTCAAGATATTGTGATGATATTTACAAAGAGAGAATCTTGAATTGTAATATGATCATGAGGTTAATTATATTACCTTAATTGCAGAAATTAGAGATTGATGGAAATATTTTGAGGAACAAATTGAATGGCATAGTAAACTACTTTGCAGATTTAGTGATGTAAACATAACTGAGTAAAGAAAGTACTGAGTATGTAGAATAAGTACTCAAGGCTACTTAATGATTGACGTATGTCAAATTTCGAGGACGAAATTTCTTATAAGGAGGAGAGAATGTAACGACCCAAAATAATTTAGTTGACCAGTCAATGTCAATTCGAGTCAAATTGAGTCTAGTCTAATGCTTTGATTATGAAATCAATTAATTATTAAAATAATTAATTTTAGTGTTAAAATAATTAAACTTAAAATTAAATAAATGAGTTTTCGATCGGAGGGTAATTTGAAGAATCGAACCGTACGAATGGATAGATCTCGAAAAGTTATCGAATTTCGACTACTCACACGCAAAAATCGGACATCGAATGAGGCTGATACGAGTCCCGTAACGCGATTTGGATCAAGGTCAGAGTTTACCCGCGATTTTGACCAATCATCTCAGGTACATATGATATAGGAATATGTGTGATGTATAAAAAATTAATTTTTGAAAGTTATCCCTTTGTATACACTAACTTGTGTATATGGTGTATACACAAAATTTTTACATATGCATATAACAAAGGGTTTCTCTAAAGTTTATCCTTTAATAAATTTAATTAAAACTTTCCTTCAATTCCACCGATTGAAATTGATGAAAAAGGGAAAGGAAAGAGAATAGAAAATAGTAAAAAGGGAGAAGAGAAAGAAAGGAAGGGAGAGAGAGAGAAAAAAAAAGAAAGAAGAAGAAAGAAAGAAAAGAGAGAGAGAGAGATGCTGATAGAGAGAGAGATAAAGTAGAGGAAAGAGAGAAAGAGATGACGGTAGAGAGAGAAAGAGATGACGGCAGAGAGAGAATGAAGGGGAACATGAAGATGAAGCCCATCCTTCATCCTATCAAAATTTGTTGTTGGAGGTATAGAATTGAAAACCCAAGCTCTTAATTTTGTTTTACATTAAGTATTTTTATGTTGTTTCTCTTTAGTTTTCAATTTTAGGGTTGATTTTGCTAATAGTTTAAGGTTTGATTAGACCTTTCAAACCCTTAATTGATGAAATTGATAATTGGGATGGTTGATTTTGACTCAAATTTACTGTTTTGGGTTAAATTGTAGGATTTGGTGGTTTGAATCAAGTTGAAGATGAATTTTCTATGTATTCTTGTGGTTAAGGTAAGAAATTCAGCCACTAATTCCTTGTTCAATTTGATACGATGATAGTAGGGTAGGATTTTGTGAAGAAAAATCATGAAATTTAATGTTGAAGAATATTTTGATGATATAAAATGAGGGCTTTTGGATTCAAAACTAAATTATGATAGTTATAGAAATTCAAGCCCTTGATTTAAAGATTAGAGAAATTTTTATGGATATAGGATTGTGTAATTTTAGGTTA
>MVGT01000061.1:22797-39654 GCA_002174775.1 Macleaya cordata
GACAGAAGTTCACTTTCTGGTCATGGACATTGAGGCCAACTTCAACCTATTGTTGGGACGACCATGGTTACACCGGAATAAGGCTGTAGCATCCACTATACACCAAAGGGTGAAATTCCCACACAAAGGGAAAATTGTCGTAATCTTCGGTGATGTTGATGAAGCCCAAGAAATGGCCAACCACAAGGGGAAGAATGTCGTACCGGTAATTGAGCCGGTCAGAACCTTGTGTAACTACACCGAAGAGGCAATCAATGTCTTACAGGCAAGGTCAATGATCAGAGGAAAGATTCCCAGTCGCTTTGAATATGGAAATCGAAGAGTAGCTTACCTTCTACGGAAACACAGGTTCTTTACAGGAATGGGCTTAGGGAGATGTCATCAAGGAATCACTCAGCTATTAAGGAGCTGAGCAGTGGCACCTGAGGGTACATTTGGTTTAGGCTATCGTCCGACAAAAGAAGAAATCCATCAGAGCAGGATTGAGAAAGTAAAGAAAGCACAAGCAAGAAATAGGGGTGAACCATGTACCTCACCGTCTATTGATTGGTCAAAACAACCCAGATTCTCGGAGTGGTTCGTAAAGAAAGGCCATGGTACGGTTGTAGCTACCCTCTCCAAGAAGTCGAGTGTCCTCTAAAAAAAGGCTATGGTAAAAATGATAGAAGAGGTTGAAGCTCTAGATGATACTTTGCTAACAGGAATCAGTCTGTTGTATTCGGAAGCCGGCTCGGAACAAGAAGCCGTCCCAAGTGTCAACATGATCTCTGATGAATCAGAACTGGATGATACGACCACTTCAAGCCAAAGGCGGATGACTGCAGAAGAATATATAGCATCAAAAACCCAATGGGCAAACGCATCAGAATACCGCGCAACATTTTTTCATCCAAAGAAGCAAAGAAGTGAGGTCGAATACCCAGGGCATCCTACCTCCATCAAGAAAAGGATGACAGTAGCACAGTACCGAAAAGCTTTCCAATTTTCCAGAAAGAAAAAGATTACATCAACATTGGGAACAAACACCAGACATATGTCTGCTGATGCATATCGTCTATCGCTTAGGCAAGTCCATATGTCTGTGACCCCAGACATGGAGGCAGAGATGGTAAGGAATACAGCTGAGCAGTACCAGGCGACACATAGACTTGCGAGTAATTCGGGAGTGAGAGCACCCTCTGAAAGTACAAGAGCCCAAAGGGATGACAACCAAGAGAGTTCAGAGGGAGAGTCCCATGAAAGCCTCGCAGGTATGCAGTGGGTCAACATGGTCTCGGAAGAGACAGACCTTCAACCTCATCTCTTTGTTCATTCAGTTTATAATGATTGTATTGCCAGCACTAACCATTTTGCAGGAGAGCTCACTGGTGTCGTAGCAACAGGCACCCAAAAAAAAAAAACAACCTGAGTCAAGCAGGAGGAGGGGCACCCTCGTCTGAGGAGGGAGATTCTTGGGCCCCGACTAATTTTGTTTCTGCTTTAAGTTTTCCTTTATTTTCAAAAAAACAAAAAAATCAAAATATTTTCAAAAACAACAAAAAATTTGAAAAACCAAAAAACCAAAAAGATGTTTTGCACATAAATAAAAATGATTTTGGATAAGCAGTTCTGGACCATGAAATTAGTAGTGAACATGAACATGAGTCCGAAGATGACAACTGGGTCGCTATTTAGGAGGAAGTGCCTGAGGAGATCTGGGAGTTGCTTGATCGGCATGAGGATAGGTCGCCATCGACTGAAGAAGACCCCGAATTGATTAACCTAAATTCTGAAGACCAACCTCAGTTGGTGAAGATCGATACCAACTTATCTCCAGATGAGAGGGAGGCACTGGTTAAGTTGCTAGAGGAGTATAAGGATATCTTTGCTTGGTCATATGAGGACATGCCCAGGTTAGATATGAGATGGTGGTGCACAGGCTACCAACCTACCCTGAAGTCAAACCAGTTAAGCAGAAGCTCAGAAGATTGAGACCATAATGGACAATGAAGATCAAGGAAGAGATTACCAAGCAATTAGATGCAAAATTTCTGATTCCAATCACGTACACTGACTGGTTGGTGAATATAGTGCCGGTACCCAAGAAAGATGGAAAGTTTTGGATGTGCATTGATTACTAAAATCTCAACAAGGCGAGTCCGAAAGACGACTTCTCGTTGCCTCATATTGATATATTGGTCGACAATGCCGCTGGACATGGTTTGTTGTCTTTTATGGACGGGTTCTCTGGATATAATCAGATTAGAATGGCAGAGGAGGATATGGCCAAGACGTCATTCATCACACCTTAGGGAATCTACTGCTATAAAGTGATGCCATTTGGACTTAAAAATGTTGGAGCTACTTACCAGAGGGCGATGACCACTCTCTTCCACGACATGGTCCATAAAGAGTTAGAAGTTTATGTGGATGAGATGATTGCCAAATCAAAAAGAAGAGAAGATCACATCAGAGATTTGACCAAGCTCTTTAAACGTCTGAGAAAGTTCAACCTAAGGCTCAACCCTAGCAAATGCGTATTCGGGGTAAAATCAGGGAAATTATTGGGGTTCATCGTCAGTCACAGAGGGATTGAGGTAGACCCAACCAAAGTAAAAGCTATTATGGATATGCCTCCACCTCGAAATGAGAAAGAGATTCGTGGGTTTCTAGGAAGGATCCAGTACATTAGCAGATTCATAGCTCAACTCATGCCTATCTGTGAGCCCATCTTCAAATTATTGAGAAAAGATGTTCCTAAGATTTGGAATAAGGATTGTCAGAAAGCATTTGATAGAATCAAGGAATATTTGCTGAGCCCTCCGGTACTGGTCCCACCTATTCCGGGGAAACCCTTGATTTTATATATCTCTGTGACTGACACTTCAGTGGGAGTTGCCTTAGGGCAATATCATGAGGACAATGGTAAAGAAAGAGCCATTTACTACATTAGCAAGACTCTATCCGGATATGAAACTAGATACACACCTTTAGAGAAGACTTGCTTTGCTTTAGTATGGGCCGCGAAAAGGCTCAGACATTACATGCTGTCACATTCAATACAGTTGCTCTCGCGAATGGACCCCATCAAATATCTGTTATTATTAGGGAGAACAGCTAGATGGCAGCTACTTTTATCAGAATTTGACATAACCTATGTCACACAAAAATCCATAAAAGGGAGGGCGATAGCTGATCATCTTGCATCCATCCACTCCCGGATAGAACGACAGTAATAACAAAATTCCCTGATGAGTATATTCTGTCTACAGAACCAGGAGAAGCAGAAGAAGATATCCCCTGGAAAATGTACCTCGACGGAGCCCATAACAAGATAGGCAGAGGGATAGGAGTAATGTTAGTATCGCCTGATGGTGTCAGAAAACCCATTGCCATCAGATTGGGGTTCCCTTACACGAACAATATAGCAGAGTATGAGGCTTGCATTGCTGGTTTGAAGGCGGCCCTTGCCTTATCAATCAAAAGATTAATGGTTTACGGAGACTCTCTCCTAATCATTAAGCAAGTTCAGGGTGAGTGGAAGATGAAGAATGAACAGTTGGTTCCCTATCATGAATATCTCTTGAAATTGGTCGACGAGTTCGATGAAGTCGGATTCCATCACGTGTTCAGGAACAAAAACTATTGTGCGAATGCTTTAGCAGTGTTTATCATCCTGGCTAACTATCCCGGAAGGAGCTACAGTTCGACCAATTGAGGTAATCCAGAGAGATGAACCCGCATACTGCTACCAAGTGCAAGAGTTCGAAGGAGAAGAGCCCAGTGAGCTATGGTATGCTGAGATCAAGAGGCTTCTGGAAACACAGGAGTATCCAGAAGGTGCGACCAAGAGAGACCGAAGGTTCATTAGGCCATGGGCCTCAGGATTTGCTTTATGTGGAGGACACATATTCAAAAGATCCTTTGATAATACACTTCTGAGNATCATTTTCAGATGAGGATTTTCCAACAGTAGGGACAAGTCACAATCGAGCATTGAACATCACAGTTAATTGGAATCATTTGATTATCCCGCTAGTATTGGTGGAAAATGGTTCAGGGGTGAACATTTGCACGCTGAAGATGGCTAGAATTATGGGTCTGAAGGATGAAGATATGACAATCCAAGAAGGAACCACTCGGACCGTGAAAGGATTCGATAATTGCAAAAAGACAGTAATCGGTGAGTTTACAACCACAATTCAAACAGGATGGGTATAGACAGAAGTTCACTTTCTGGTCATGGACATTGAGGCCAACTTCAACCTATTGTTGGGACGACCATGGTTACACCGGAATAAGGCTGTAGCATCCACTATACACCAAAGGGTGAAATTCCCACACAAAGGGAAAATTGTCGTAATCTTCGGTGATGTTGATGAAGCCCAAGAAATGGCCAACCACAAGGGGAAGAATGTCGTACCGGTAATTGAGCCGGTCAGAACCTTGTGTAACTACACCGAAGAGGCAATCAATGTCTTACAGGCAAGGTCAATGATCAGAGGAAAGATTCCCAGTCGCTTTGAATATGGAAATCGAAGAGTAGCTTACCTTCTACGGAAACACAGGTTCTTTACAGGAATGGGCTTAGGGAGATGTCATCAAGGAATCACTCAGCTATTAAGGAGCTGAGCAGTGGCACCTGAGGGTACATTTGGTTTAGGCTATCGTCCGACAAAAGAAGAAATCCATCAGAGCAGGATTGAGAAAGTAAAGAAAGCACAAGCAAGAAATAGGGGTGAACCATGTACCTCACCGTCTATTGATTGGTCAAAACAACCCAGATTCTCGGAGTGGTTCGTAAAGAAAGGCCATGGTACGGTTGTAGCTACCCTCTCCAAGAAGTCGAGTGTCCTCTAAAAAAAGGCTATGGTAAAAATGATAGAAGAGGTTGAAGCTCTAGATGATACTTTGCTAACAGGAATCAGTCTGTTGTATTCGGAAGCCGGCTCGGAACAAGAAGCCGTCCCAAGTGTCAACATGATCTCCGATGAATCAGAACTGGATGATACGACCACTTCAAGCCAAAGGCGGATGACTGCAGAAGAATATATAGCATCAAAAACCCAATGGGCAAACGCATCAGAATACCGCGCAACATTTTTTCATCCAAAGAAGCAAAGAAGTGAGGTCGAATACCCAGGGCATCCTACCTCCATCAAGAAAAGGATGACAGTAGCACAGTACCGAAAAGCTTTCCAATTTTCCAGAAAGAAAAAGATTACATCAACATTGGGAACAAACACCAGACATATGTCTGCTGATGCATATCGTCTATCGCTTAGGCAAGTCCATATGTCTGTGACCCCAGACATGGAGGCAGAGATGGTAAGGAATACAGCTGAGCAGTACCAGGCGACACATAGACTTGCGAGTAATTCGGGAGTGAGAGCACCCTCTGAAAGTACAAGAGCCCAAAGGGATGACAACCAAGAGAGTTCAGAGGGAGAGTCCCATGAAAGCCTCGCAGGTATGCAGTGGGTCAACATGGTCTCGGAAGAGACAGACCTTCAACCTCATCTCTTTGTTCATTCAGTTTATAATGATTGTATTGCCAGCACTAACCATTTTGCAGGAGAGCTCACTGGTGTCGTAGCAACAGGCACCCAAAAAAAAAAAACAACCTGAGTCAAGCAGGAGGAGGGGCACCCTCGTCTGAGGAGGGAGATTCTTGGGCCCCGACTAATTTTGTTTCTGCTTTAAGTTTTCCTTTATTTTCAAAAAAACAAAAAAATCAAAATATTTTCAAAAACAACAAAAAATTTGAAAAACCAAAAAACCAAAAAGATGTTTTGCACATAAATAAAAATGATTTTGGATAAGCAGTTCTGGACCATGAAATTAGTAGTGAACATGAACATGAGTCCGAAGATGACAACTGGGTCGCTATTTAGGAGGAAGTGCCTGAGGAGATCTGGGAGTTGCTTGATCGGCATGAGGATAGGTCGCCATCGACTGAAGAAGACCCCGAATTGATTAACCTAAATTCTGAAGACCAACCTCAGTTGGTGAAGATCGATACCAACTTATCTCCAGATGAGAGGGAGGCACTGGTTAAGTTGCTAGAGGAGTATAAGGATATCTTTGCTTGGTCATATGAGGACATGCCCAGGTTAGATATGAGATGGTGGTGCACAGGCTACCAACCTACCCTGAAGTCAAACCAGTTAAGCAGAAGCTCAGAAGATTGAGACCATAATGGACAATGAAGATCAAGGAAGAGATTACCAAGCAATTAGATGCAAAATTTCTGATTCCAATCACGTACACTGACTGGTTGGTGAATATAGTGCCGGTACCCAAGAAAGATGGAAAGTTTTGGATGTGCATTGATTACTAAAATCTCAACAAGGCGAGTCCGAAAGACGACTTCTCGTTGCCTCATATTGATATATTGGTCGACAATGCCGCTGGACATGGTTTGTTGTCTTTTATGGACGGGTTCTCTGGATATAATCAGATTAGAATGGCAGAGGAGGATATGGCCAAGACGTCATTCATCACACCTTAGGGAATCTACTGCTATAAAGTGATGCCATTTGGACTTAAAAATGTTGGAGCTACTTACCAGAGGGCGATGACCACTCTCTTCCACGACATGGTCCATAAAGAGTTAGAAGTTTATGTGGATGAGATGATTGCCAAATCAAAAAGAAGAGAAGATCACATCAGAGATTTGACCAAGCTCTTTAAACGTCTGAGAAAGTTCAAACTGAGGCTCAACCCTAGCAAATGCGTATTCGGGGTAAAATCAGGGAAATTATTGGGGTTCATCGTCAGTCACAGAGGGATTGAGGTAGACCCAACCAAAGTAAAAGCTATTATGGATATGCCTCCACCTCGAAATGAGAAAGAGATTCGTGGGTTTCTAGGAAGGATCCAGTACATTAGCAGATTCATAGCTCAACTCATGCCTATCTGTGAGCCCATCTTCAAACTGTTGAGAAAAGATGTTCCTAAGATTTGGAATAAGGATTGTCAGAAAGCATTTGATAGAATCAAGGAATATTTGCTGAGCCCTCCGGTACTGGTCCCACCTATTCCAGGGAGACACTTGATTTTATATATCTCTGTGACTGACACTTCAGTGGGAGTTGCCTTAGGGCAATATCATGAGGACAATGGTAAAGAAAGAGCCATTTACTACATTAGCAAGACTCTATCCGGATATGAAACTAGATACACACCTTTAGAGAAGACTTGCTTTGCGTTAGTATGGGCCGCGAAAAGGCTCAGACATTACATGCTGTCACATTCAATACAGTTGCTCTCGCGAATGGACCCCATCAAATATCTGTTATTATTAGGGAGAACAGCTAGATGGCAGCTACTTTTATCAGAATTTGACATAACCTATGTCACACAAAAATCCATAAAAGGGAGGGCGATAGCTGATCATCTTGCAACCATCCACTCCCGGATAGAACGACAGTAATAACAAAATTCCCTGATGAGTATATTCTGTCTACAGAACCAGGAGAAGCAGAAGAAGATATCCCCTGGAAAATGTACCTCGACGGAGCCCATAACAAGATAGGCAGAGGGATAGGAGTAATGTTAGTATCGCCTGATGGTGTCAGAAAACCCATTGCCATCAGATTGGGGTTCCCTTACACGAACAATATAGCAGAGTATGAGGCTTGCATTGCTGGTTTGAAGGCGGCCCTTGCCTTATCAATCAAAAGATTAATGGTTTACGGAGACTCTCTCCTAATCATTAAGCAAGTTCAGGGTGAGTGGAAGATGAAGAATGAACAGTTGGTTCCCTATCATGAATATCTCTTGAAATTGGTCGACGAGTTCGATGAAGTCGGATTCCATCACGTGTTCAGGAACAAAAACTATTGTGCGAATGCTTTAGCAGTGTTTATCATCCTGGCTAACTATCCCGGAAGGAGCTACAGTTCGACCAATTGAGGTAATCCAGAGAGATGAACCCGCATACTGCTACCAAGTGCAAGAGTTCGAAGGAGAAGAGCCCAGTGAGCTATGGTATGCTGAGATCAAGAGGCTTCTGGAAACACAGGAGTATCCAGAAGGTGCGACCAAGAGAGACCGAAGGTTCATTAGGCCATGGGCCTCAGGATTTGCTTTATGTGGAGGACACATATTCAAAAGATCCTTTGATAATACACTTCTGAGATGTGTGGACAAAGATGAAGCATTGAATATTCTGGAAAAAGTCTATGTAGGAGTATGTGGCCCGCACATGAGTGGACAAATGTTGGCTAAGAAGATCCGTAGGTATGGGTACTATTGGCAGACAATGGATACTGACTGCGAAAAGTTTGACAGAAAATGTCATGAATGTCAAATACACGGAGATCTTATCCATGTTCCCCCATCGGAACTAAATTGTCTGGCATCCCCTTGGCCTTTTTCCACGTGGGGAATCGATGTGATAGGCAAGAAACACCTATCTTCATCAAACGGACATAACCACATTATTGTGGCTATTGATTATTTTACTAAATAGGTGGAAGCAATCTCATGTAAGAGCGTCAAGTCTGCCCCCACCGCAAGGTTCATCCAGAATCAGATCATTTGTAGATATGGGGTGCCACATGAAGTTATCTCTGATAACGGTCCAAATTTCATCGGATCAGAGGTACGCAACTTGTTAGATAACTCGTCGCCCCACAGGCCGCAGACTAATGGAGTAGTGGAGGCTGCCAACAGGACATTAGTCAGGATCCTAAAGAAGATGACTGTGACATATAAGGACTGGAGTGACAAGTTTCCTTATGCATTATGGGCTTACCGCACGTCCATTCAGACGCCAATAGGGGCAACACCATTCTCTCTTGTGTATGGAATGGAGGCCGTACTCCCGATCGAAATTAAAATCCCGACTCTCAGAGTTCTGAAGGAAGGAACCGAAGATGAAGCTGATTGGATTCAGTCCAGAGTAGATGCTTTAAACTGCATTGATGAGAAGAGAATAGATGCAGCATTTCATGCACAGGCTTACCAACAGAGGATATCCCGTAGCTTCAACAAGAAAGTCCGGCCAAGGAATTTGAACGTAGGGGATATTGTGCTTAAAAAAATTAGGCCCGTGGATCATTCTGATGCAAAGGGCAAATTTAAGCCAAATTGGGAAGGTCCTTATATCATTAAGAACATCTTCCCAGGGATGGCAGTCCAATTGACAGACCTCGACGGGATAAATCACTAGAGGCCTACAAATGCGGACCAACTCAAGAAGTACTACGCTTGAGGTAGCTGTTAAATTCTTAGACTAGGGGCAAGTGAAGCCGACAAAGGTTTAAAAATGAGGCATTTCTTTGGCCGATATCTAAAACCCAGAAAAAGCCTAGGTGAAACTTCATTTCCGCTAGAAAACGAATTTTAAGCCTTAAACCTTTTTCTTCTACATAGAAAATGACCCCCTTTCCAAACCTGAGAATTTATCTTCCTTCTTGTACATATATTTCCGCCCAAGGGGCAACCAGTATCAAAAAATCCAAAAAAATCAAATACCCAAAAAACCCCCAAAAAAAATCAAATATTCCAAAAATCCAAAAAATTCAAATACTCAAAATCCCAAAAAATTGAATATTCCAAAAAAAAAGTCTAAAAAAAAAATCGAAAATCGGAGATCCAAAAATCCAAAAAAATTGAAAAACCCAAAAATCAAAAGCAATAAAATGTCTTATGAGCCCTAAGTTAAACAAGGGGCAGAAATGAAGAAAGGAGAAAATCTTTAGAAAAGTTAGACTCATCAATTTTTTGAGCCTTTATTCCTTCTTTGTAGCCAACCTAAGCCACGCTACAACTTAAAAGACCTCATGGACCCTGTGAGCGACATAAGTCTTTGGTCAAGGAGAAAGGTGGTGAATCTCCAAAAAATGAAGAAAGTAAAAAATTTAAGAATAGAAATCGTAGTCTGAAGAATAAAGACTTGAGAAAATTTGATCTGCATTTGTGATCCTTGAAGTGCATAGGCCCTCGGTGTCGGAGGACTAATCGGTAAGCACAACTAAGTGAGTACGCTACGACAAGGTTAAGCCCTGAGCAATATCTTTCCCAGAGAAGAAAGAAGCTCTCCGACAGTAATGACGTTAGTGGCAAGCTCAAAATCTCTAGATGAGTTGGTAATCGTCGGATCCAACGAGCGAAGTCAGGAAGGTAGAAGGTAAAGTGAGACGAGGTTAACCGCTTCTACACTTTTCAAAAAAAAGAAAGAGAAAAATGTTTTCGAAAAGTATTTCAAAAAAAAACACACAACTTTTTTGTTTTCAAATCCTTGCCCGACGGAGATCCTATAAAGATAAATTTAGGATGCTAGGGGCATGCCTTGCATGACCCTGGTTTAGGCATCTGAGGAAAAATATCCAAAAGGTAAGCGAAGTTTTAAAGTGCTTTTTTTGTATTCCGCCAGCTTTCGGAAGGGTTTTTAAAATAAAAGTAGGTTTTGATTTCAAAAACTTTGCCCAGCGGAGATCCTATGAGGATAAATTTAGGATGCTAGGGGCATGCCTTACATGACCCTGGTCTAGGCATCTGAGGAAAAATCTCCAAAGGACCAGTGTGGTTTGTAAAGTACCTTTTCATCGGTTTTTGAAAAGGATTTTCAAGGCAAAATAGGTTTTGGTTTCAAATCCTTGCACAATGGAGATCCTATGAGGATAAATTTAGGATGTTAGGGGCATACTGTGCATGACCCTGGTTTAGGCATCTGAGGAAAAAAAATCTCTAAAAGGCGAGTGAGGTTTACAAAGTACCTTTTCGTGTTTCATCGTTTTTCTCGAAAAAAAGATTTTCAGAATAAAATAAGCTTTTTTTTTAGAAACTTTGTCCGGCGGGAGGTTTGTGAGGATAAATCTAGGATGCTAAGGGCATGTGTTACATGGCTTTGGTTTAGGTATCTGAGGCAAAGTCCCAAAAGATAAATGCATATTCATAACAAACTTAAAAGTCAACACAAGGAGTTGATATCATAACAACAATGAAAAAGAAAAAAGCTAGGAATAAGCGTAGTATATCACAAGGTTAGTCTGACGATGGGGAAAAGGAATCTCAACCCTCAGCCACAGCACCGAGTTCAATGTCTCCTCCGGTCTTTTGTAGAATCAGAGCTAGTGGAGCCAATGGAAGTCGATTGGAGTGAGTCAGAGTCGTCTCCTATCTGAAAACAAGCAAGCTCTCCTTGAATATGAATGAGTTCAGAACTCACACGGTTCATCTCAGCCTGCAATTGACTGTACCTAGACTGCCAGAGCTCTACCCCGCTTCGGTAACGGTTTGCTTCGAATTGGTAATGATTGGCCTCGCATTGGAAAGCATTAGCCTCTTGCTCATAGCGTGCCAACTCCTCGGTCATAGTTAGAAGCTGCCTCTGCAAGCCATCGGCCTGTTGCACCCAACCGGTGCAGAAATCCCACACAATCTGCAAAGCAGCAGGTTACATTTGCGAAAGAAAAATACTGGGATATCAAGATCTAGAAGTAAGGAAACTTACCGGTGGAAAGTTCGGATGAAGGGGAAGCCCAGGAACGCCGAACTCCATTTGAGGAATAGGAATCCTACGGGGCACCGGATCATTCGGCAAAGGTACTAAAGCTTCCCAGCGTGGAAGCTCTCCAGGGTCGAAGACTGAGCTGTTGAAATTTGACGTCCCGGCCTCTCTGGTAAAAGTGGGAGGAGCAATAGCTTATGCACCCTATAAAGAAGTCATGCAGGGTTAGTCCTCAAAACAAGGAGTCAAGGAAAGTGCAGTAAATAATGAACTTATCGGAAGATGCTGCAGCTTCTGAGGACCAATTATCGTCAGACCGGCGCACTCATATGCAGGCGGCAATAAATAAACCAGAGAAGTCCTGCTCTAGTAGGCAAAATAATCTACGACTTTGCAAAATAAAAAATGACATGAGTTGCATACAGTCAAGAAAAAAGGATTGGTTCAACTGGACACATCTTACCAATGGGAGTATAAAACACACATGTGAGTAGGTTAAAGTGACTGCCAAGCAATTAATCAAGATAGAGCCAAGGCAGAAGATTGAAGTGTCAAAATAATTGAGTAGTGTAAAAAACCTAGCAATGTGTTCAGATCCCAAGATGATGCACAAGCGAGAGCAACCCCCCTCACCATCTGGGTATTTAAAAAAACTGTTAAAATGGAATTTTCAAAAAGAAAAATGATCTGGTTTTCAAAACATCTCTCAGACCATGTAGAACCCGGCAAAATGCCAAAGAATTGCGGACCACTTTATGCCACACCAGAGTTGGCAGAAGCATGCAGGTCCAGCGACTGTCCGATCAAGGTCGGCGGTACCGCATAAACCTTTATTTAATTGTAAGGGTCGAACTAGCTCGGAAGCAGACTGGCGAAATTCATGCCGGACTTCGAATGGTTAGTCGATTTCATGACCCAGATCATTGGACTTTAGAATTAACCATTCGATTGGTGCGTGAAAATCAGGCATCGTCGGCCTCGTCATTCGTCCGCAAGCAGTCTCTGACGAGGAGGGGCATCTGTAGATGCCAAATTTTTGCACACCAGTGAGAGACACCCACATTGGCCCGACCTCAATTTTGTGCAAAATCTAATAAAAATTGATATTTAAACACCCCCTCCAAATTTCAATTAGAACCGGATCAAGAATGAGAACCAAAATCTAAGAAATCTTAAATTTGGGATTAGAACCGGTGTAAATTAGGAACCGTAGGAAGTCCTCTTGGTTCTAGGTCTTTAGTGTGTGACTCGTGTTGCATTGGGATTGACTAGTGATAGGTTTCAATTTATTTATGTTTGTTAGAAAATCTGATTTTTAAAAAAGACTAGTGGACCCACTTTAATAAAACTCAGATCTTTTTCTTTGTTTTTTTTTTTTTAAAAAAAAAAAGAAAATAGGTGGGCTGCGTCATACATGGGTGACGTGGCAGCCTAAACCGCACATCCAATGTGCGGTTTGGTCCCTACCCATTTTTCACCCACTTTTATATGTGGGTCATGTTCACCCACACATGACTTACGCATTTTTTTCCTGTTTTAGCCAAATTTTCAAATAAGTCCCTATTTTGTCTTTTTCCAAAATTATTTATCAGCCCTTGCTTTTCAAAAAACCCCCTCCTAGATCTTATCTATCCACATCAGATATGTTATTTCTAGCCACATATTTTAGGAGGATAAGAAGGAATCTTGGGTTTTTATTACCCACTAGGACACTTGTCCAATTTTGGGTGGAAGCTTGAGAATAACTAATCACAGTGACACATGTGTCCCATTAGAGTTCTATATATAGTAATGTGTAGAGAAATTAGGGGGGGGGTTTTCTCTTTTCCTATTTTGGAGATTCTACCTTTCTTCTTTGGGGTCCTTCTTTCTTTGGTTTTGGCACTCCATTTTTAGGGTTTTAGTTCTCTGAGATTCCTTTTCTTGGGAGAAGAGAAGTCTAATTAGGGTTTTGGTAGAAAGAGAAATTAGAGGAAGAGAGGGGAAGGTGAGAGAAAACCCTTCTTCTTCTTGGTTCTTGGGATTTCTTTCCATTTTGGTGAAGGTAGTTGTTTTAGGTTTCTTTTTGTTTGGGATTTCCATCTCCATTTTTGGGGAAAGAAAGGGTTAGTAGAGAATTCCAGGAGAAAATAAGAAGGAAAGAAAACATCAAGTCTCTTCCATTCTCTCCCTTACATCACAAGTGATGTCATAGGTTAGAGATTCTTTGATTTTGGTTCCCATTTGGTTGAGAAGACAAAGAAATCTGAGTTAAAGAAGAAATCTCTACAATCTACTCTAACAAAAGGGATCTCTCATACATTGAATCTTGGGATCTATGCTTGCTAGGTAAAATTTCTACACCTTATCTTTTGAATTTTATGTTTAATACATGTAAAGTGTGATATAATACATGTAGTGATGTATGGGATGATGTAGGGAGTGATGTATGTGTTAGTATGTGATGATGTATGTCATGGTGATGAAATCATGATGTAATGAAGAATTTAATGCTAAAGTGGAATGCATGCATAGTTTTGATGATAAATGGGTTAAAATTCTAATTTGATGTCTATGTTATGTTATTTAGCATGGATTGCATGGATGTAGATTTTTATATGAGATGATATTTTTACATGCATGTATGTATGTGATGGACCATGCTAAATGGATGTAAATCTTGGTTTTAAATTCTTTTATAATGAATGCTCCATAACCATGATATGTGAAGGATATGGATGAAATATGTGATGATATGGCCTCTTTTGATTTCACATGAAGTATGGTATGTTCATTTTTTGATATGAGAGTAAATATTATCATGTTTTCATATACATAATATGTTATGCGCATATCATTATTAATAATATCATGTGGATGAATTTCTCTCCATGCCTTTGTTTGCTTGTCACATAGAAAAGAGAGTTAACAAGGCTTTAATTTGTGTTGATTCCATGTTATCTATCTTGATTTTCATATCATTTAGCTCAATTATGGCTTAATGAATATTATGAACGGTTTGGATCGTTTAAATTCATCTTAGACTTAAATATTAAAGCTATTTTTGCTCTCTTTTTATTGATGTATGAATATATAATTTGGGTCCATATCTCTGAGGAAAAGATCTCCATGATGTGTGTTTTGCCATAATATGATGGTGCGTGCTTAATTATCATGAAAGTGTGTTTTTGGTCTCTCACCAAAGAGAGCAAGAAGTGTAGGTTTTAATGTTAGAAAATGAGCATTTGCCTTGATCTTCTTAATAATCTCATGCTTTTTGACATGTTGAATATATTGGACGGTGTGGATTGTCGAAATTGGTTTAAGAATTAAGTGTGAGGCTTTAATTGGCTCTCTTTTTCTTATATGTTTAATCTCATGCACCTTATGCTTGAAATTCATGTTTATGAAATCATAATGATGAGGCTTGATATGATTGATGTCCTTGCACTACGTTTTGTGCTTAAAGCTTTAACATCGTGAGCGCGGAGTCAGGTTACTTCATTTTACTTGTTTATTAATTTTGAGTAGTTAGTAGCCTTGTTTTTCTTGTTTTAACTGCTTTGATAGCTTTAGGTCGAAATCGAATAAACTTTACAAATAAGCTACTTTTGGGTTTTTGGGCCCGTTCTCTTGTGATGGGCCCATAGGTCCATCCCCCATTTGGGGCCTTAGGGCCCATCTCCCCTCTTTTGTGAGCCTCAGTGCCTGCACTCCTCCTTTTGGGCTTAAAGCCCTTTTTATGGGTATGGGTCCAAAGGCCCACCCCTTTTGTTGGACCCATCGCTCCAACTTTCTCTCGCGGGCACATAGCTCGTTTCATCTTTCAGGCCGTAAGAGCCTTGTCCTTTCACTTGGATCTAAGGATTCATGTCTCTCCCTGTCGAACCTAAGGGCTCGATAGATCACCAAACCCTAAAAATAAATAATAATAGAGATTAAGGTCTCTAGTTTAGTTCCCCTCTAGGGTTAGGGCTTGGTGCTTCAGATTCCTAAGTTGCATTAGCCTAGGGTTTCGTGTTATTTTCGAGAGGACTTAGGGTTTCGCATGAGCTGAAATTCCTATTTTACTCTCACCTTTGTTTTAAATGTTTTGAAGTTTTGAAAGAAAATATTTTTCAAAATTCATCTCATTTAGCTTAGGGTTTCATGCATATAAGGACAAGATCTTCCTAAAATAGATTAGGGATCTTTAGAAACCCTCGTGTGACATTAGAGCATAGGGCATGCATACATCGCGTCCTATCGACATTCGTTTTCTTACTGGGCACACGTGCATGGTGTGATCCCTTTTTCCTAGGCACATCCTATTTTGGATGTGATCCCGTTGTAAGATTCACACCTAAGGGTGTTATAAGTCTGTCTTTTCTCTAGGCACGTCCCGTATCGGACATGATCCCTATTGAGGTTCACATCTACGGATGCTATGAACCTTTTCGTCTTTTGGGCATATCCTACGTTAGATGTGATCCCGTTGTGAGATTCACACCTAAGGGTGTTATGAATCTACTTTTTCTCTGAGCACGTCTCATATCAGACATGATCCCTTCTTGGGCACATGTCCTGATCACGCAGTCCCTTCTTGAGGTTGACATCTATAGATGCCATGAACCCTTCTCTTATTTTGGGCATGCGACCATCGCGCATAATCCCTCTCGGGCACATTTTATGTTGAACGTGATCCCTGTTTTCTTCGGACATGTGCATACAATACGTGATTCCATTTTTGGCATATGTCTAAGGACATATTTGCCCCTTTTGTGAGAATCACATTCAAGAACGTGACTTTTCTGTTTAGGCGACACACGTATAACGTGTGAATCGTTTGAGTTTTATGTTCAAGGACATGACTCTCTCTTCGGCGCACGTGGCATACTACACGTGATCGCTTTAGTGTATGGCGTATACAGCACTATGTCACATGCTTAAGTGTACGTGTACATATTACACGTATCACACCCTTTGTTCGTGCGTGGATATAGAGCACATCTGCGTCACCTTGCTTTTTGCACACAGGCCTACTGATGGCGTGTGCCGCTTTCTTTTGTTGCATTCAACCAGATGAATGTATGCATTTTTTTGCCCCAGAACTACCTATCCTGACATGTAGATTTAGGGGGTCTTTTTCTTTATTCATTTATTTATTTAGTGCAGTTGTTGTTTATATATAGTATTGTTTAGTTTTAATCATTTATCCCCTAAAAAACTTTTAATCGCGAAGTAGAGGTCGTCCTTGCGGACGGGCGGTTGTTGGGTGCCTAACACCTTCCCAACCCGTACCTTGATCCCCTTATCCATTTCTCTGACCGTAGACCTTCATTTGGATTATCGCCATGGTTTTTCTTGGAAAACTAGTTTTAGGGTGATTTTTCAAAATCTTGGGTCCTGATTCCCATAAATCAGGTGGCGACTCCATACCCTTATCACATTCATTCACC
>MVGT01000061.1:59428-168425 GCA_002174775.1 Macleaya cordata
AAATCTGTCTTTTAAGGATATCCACAAATTCATTGGTTCATCCTCACAGAGGTATTCTGCTTTCAAGTCATCATGAATATGATGACGCAGAAAAATCAATGCCTTAGCCATGTCTTCAGAGGTTATTATACCATCCTCTTTTATAACATTGTCAAGCTTGTTTGACTGTAAATGCAACTTTGCATCCAATTTTTATGATAAATAATTGCCCCCGCTTACATCAAGAGCTTTAAATTCAAGCTTAGCAAGGTTCATCATCTGTTTAAAAATACATATATTAGAGGCTATTTTAAACAATATACTGATAAATGCTTTCCAATTTCGAATCTTTCACATATACAACAATGTGAAGAAATGTCTTTATGTATAGAGCGTTATCAAATTACATATACTACAATGTAATTCATTGATCATATCACACATACAACAATGTGATTTAGTTCTCTTTTGTTTTTTTAATTTACTTATGTATACATACATATATATATATATATATATCATATTGTAGATCCAAACCATGTATATATAGGTTGCATGAAACAACATGCAAAAATTATATTTCAATAAAAAAAACGTTGCTGAATATTAAAGAAACAACGCTATTCTAATATAAAGAGTTGCTGAAATTAAAAATAGTATAGAAAAAAAAACCACGTTATTCTATCAGAAAACGTTGCTGAAAATTCAGAACAGTATAGAAAACCACGCTATTCTAATAGAAAACGTTGCCGAAAATTAAAATAGTATAGAAAAAAATCATGCTAGTATATCAGAAAACGTTGCTGAAAGTCAGAACAGTACAGAAAACTACACTATTCTAACAGAAAACGTTGCTGAAAATTAAAAAAAACAGTATAGAAAACAATCACGCTATTCTATCAGAAAACGTTGCTGAATACAAACCTTAATTATGAAGGTAGAACACAAACCTTTCTTAGAACACTCGTGCTGATAACGTGTTATAAGTTGGAGAGAAATAAGCAAGATAACTATCAAGAAACAAATAAGAACTAGAGACTAACAATAAATGATTCTTCTTACTAGAATTTTTAGGATGCAATTACATGTAACAATGGCCTCTATTTATAGCCATATTGGTGGTGGTAGTAGTAGGTGAAATAGTGATGAAATTAGTAGTAGTGGTAATAGCAATAATGATGCTAGTGGTGGAGTGAATGGTGATAATGGTGATGGTGGTCATCCACCATGATATATCACAATATCCTTTATTTACAACAATCCTAGATTTTTCGTCAATTTTTTTTAAAATGTATTAAATGGGTGCTAATACAAAACAATAGTACAGTTTGGACCAGCCATTTTACAAAAGTGGTGCTCGATGCTTATGTGGCATGGTGGGTCCCGCTACTATGTAAGTTAGAAATCCCTTCAAAATATTTTTGGGAGGGAAAAAGTTATGGGTCCTACCCTGCCACATAAGTGTTTGACACCAATTTTGTAAAACCATCGGTCCAAAAGGTGTTATTGAATACAAAAAGGATAATGCTATACTTACAACAGAATCTTATAGAAAAACCTACAGAATTGAAATCTAATGGTAGTGCATATTTACACATCTTTGTAATTTGCGTCACATACCTTCGTGATTTGCGTCAAACTCAAAACTGCTCATTTCTATAAATTATTCCATAGGTTTTTGGGTAACCCTACCACTACCTATATAAAAATGGGGTTGGCTCGGTGTTCAACTCTTTACATGTTACATCCATCTCATTGTTTAACTACCCATTCCACTACCTCCTGTCGTATTCTTACACTTAGCTTACAGTTGGAGTTATTTTTGTATGTTGATTTCTTCGGAATGGTGAAAAGTTTAAAACTAAGTAATATGTTAGTAAAGAAGTGGGATCCCACACGGGTGTACACGAGAATGTATTAAAAAAGTAAGATGTTGCCCACTTATGCTTATTTTGCAATTAGGTTTTTTTTTGTAAAAAAAATCCTTGATAAAGGATAAGTCCAACATAAAATTACTAGTACACGTGCAAAAGGGGTCCTCTAAATAAGAAGGCGATGTTCATAGGCATGTGATGACGTGAACGACAATTTTCGTGATTTTGCTGCGGCATCACAGAGCTTGTCGTATCTCTAAGGACAATTCGATTTGGCAGTGGGGAGAGTAATGCTATGGGGACCCAAAGGTTCACCCTTAATCGGCTGCATTATTAGCCGTTGATGCACGTGATCAGAAAGATCACGAATCACAAAGAACCTTGCAATTCATTCATCCATAATTGGTCAGTTAAAAGATTTTTGCTAAATTACTATGAATTACATACACACAATCACAACAAATTTTTTTTTTTCTTTTTCTTTTAATCAGTTGAATTAATTGAGATTTTATTGCAAAGGTTAAGCACAAAACATGATTAAGAAAAAGGCCCCAAAAGCTTACAACCAGCATAACCACGACCAAAAAACAACAAAGACCGCCCCCAAAAAAACAAAGGACACCGAAGAACAAGAGAAAGTTCAAGGGGTTTACCTTTGAGTGGGACACTAATCTAAAATTGTGGTGGAGATAGGTCTTGGAGTCATATTAGTTATTACATTTCCTAGACTCGTGTTTTTTTTAATTTTTGAATCGGAGCTGGCATCTTCAATGTTTGACTCCTCAGTTGAGCAGCTGGAGCTCATCAGGTGGGTCCCACCAAAGAGATTATCTTGATGAACACATTCATGATTCATCTATGATCTTAACCGTGTGGACTCCTCTTTCTTTATGAGAGTTAACTCATTGGTCCCCCCACCTACACTCTTCTGATTTATTATGATTTTATTTGTTCAATATGTCCCTCATCTTTTCAGAAAATTAAATCTCCCCCACCAAAGAGAACCAAATGTCGACCTTGGAACAAACAACCAATCAAAAAGAAAAAGACCGTTGAGAAAATTGTGACACCCAAAAAAATCATACATTTTTAGAACACAATCACATGAAATTTAGATTGATGCCAAAATGACAAATCAACTCTAATTTTGTTAAGAGTGAGGTTATATAGGCCCTAATATAGCCCCTCTTATATAACCTCCGTATGTGGGACCCATATACAATGCATTCATGGATTGATTTTTTGTAAAGAATATTCTTCTCACTATGTATATCATTATATTAAAAAAATCAACTCGTTCTAAAACTTCTAACCCCCTCAAATTAGCCCTTAAAACTTTGGTAAGTTTTAAATTTTTATTTTGACCGTTGATTTATAGGGATAGGTTTATGAGGTTAGAAGTTTTAGAACTGGCTGATTTCAAGTGAGTATGTTCTCCTCACCATGTAGATCATCATCTTCAAAAATCAACCTCTTGATGCATTTCACGTGGGCCCTACAAAGTAGAGGGGTTATTATTAGGCTATTTTAAGGGGGGCTATATAACCTCACTCTTGTTTGTTAAAACCACTTACAGATCACACAGTTGATGGTTTTCTATCATCTGTCGTTAGTATCATTACTGTAGGCCAGCAGGGTTAAAGTTAGGGTCGACCCTGGGCGGGTTGGTTGATTGACAAGTTAAAATTGGTCAATCCTATCTCTGATTCGTTTATTAAAAAGATCAGTTTTTCAAACCCTAACTCTAACTAGGTTGACCAACTAAAACTTAAATTTTTTAAAAGTCATTAACTAGTAATTAATTATTATTTTAAACTTAAAACTCATCCTAATATTTTTTCTTTTGCCTTTGCCGACTAGCACAGCTGACAATCTGTTATTGTTAACATCATAAACTCAAATTTAATTTCCATTCACATCGAGTTACTAATCTCATACAAAAAAAAAAAAAAAAATTGTAAATGGTGGCCATGTCCTCTTGTTTGTTAGTGGTAAAAATTTAGAAGAAGAAATTTAAAAATATTGTCTTTGGAAGGTAACTTAAAGTCTTAAATACAATAATCCGAAAAATTAAGAAATTAATTAATTTGAGGGATGGTTTAATCATTTTTATTTTAAATTACTCGGTTTCTCTGTTCGGTCAACGACATTTGACGATTGACCAAAATGGGGGAGGGGGAGAGGGAGGGCGGGGTATTTTTTAATTTTCAACAAAATTTAGGGGTCTAAAACCCCAATATAATAAACTAAATTAATTTATCTATAACTTAAATCTATCCTTTTTTTATAAAATATTAAATTTGATTCCTTCTCCCAATTTTTTTCTATAAAAAAAAAAAACTCAATTTTTTTTTTTTTAATTCTAGATCTCTATTTTCTCCCCCAATTAAACAATGATTAGGTGCAGCCCTCAACAGGTGTATGTCTTATTTTAAAAATGTAAAGTTTTCTAACCCTTCTTCTCTCTAAATAATTAATCATCCCCCTTCTCTCTCTTTCTCTCTCTATCAATCTCTCTTCTTCCTTAGCTTACCTTATTCAATCTCTACCTATTCGTCTTCCTGTTAATCAATAACCCAAGAAAGATCTATCCATATATATATATATATCTCTTCTTCTTCCTAAATTAATTTCAATCTTCCTCTCTCTCTCTCTCTATATATATATATATATACCTTCATCTGATTCTCTTTCTGGTAATTAAGGAATATCAAATTTGAAGATGATTGGTTTCTACAGTGACAACGGAGAATTTATCTTCGAAAATGATGGAGTTTCATGGCTCCTATGGATTCATCTCTTGGTTATGTTCCTTCTTATTGTTGTTCTTTACTACTTCACCGTCTTCGTCTCCGATGGGGCGGCGACATCGGAGGTGGGTCAGATCTCGGCTAAGAAGTACGGCCAGTTGGAGGAGTTTAGGAAGTGCAAGAACAATTACCTTAGCAATAATATTAGTAGAAGCAGTTGCTCACAAGATATCAAGGTCTGCAGGTATTTTTCTAATTTTTCTTATATTTTCTATCTTTAATCCCCTAAAAGCACACAAAGATTCAAGAAGAAATTTTCTTTTTGGCTTTTTATTTTTTAAATCTGTGGTTCGAAATGGTAAATTATTAGGGTTATTTTAATTAATAGGAATTAACAAGGGCTATTAGTAATTTACTGTTATGGCTATATTAATTAAGGGCACATAATTGCATTTTAAAATTTTAATAATAGAAAAGTAGAAATTAGTGGAGGCATAAATTAAACATAAACGTGAGATACACCACAAGATATTGATACGACACAACACATACCATGATGTTACACATACACGATGTTACATCAAATTTCAAAAAAATAGAATATGAATATGGACACGGCAAAAATACACAATTAAACATGTATATATTTTATTTCGGTCTATTAATTTCTAAAATATACTCGCAATAAAATTCACACAAAGACACGGCCACGCTACCTCAAAGGATAAATTGAAATGTCATAAAAAGGTCTAATAAGAAAGTTATATTCACTGATTATAAATTTACCAAAAATCTACAGTGAATGCATACGATTTTAGGATAGATGCGAATTACGAAGGTAAGTAAAAAACAGTTTTGTTGTCGGATTAATTTTAGATAGAAAATTATGTAAGTAAATTTAGCATTATCCTTGTAAATTTGTAATAGCAGGCAAGTTTGAACGTCTACAATAGGAGGCTATGACTTCCACAATAGTTGCCTGAAAACCAACCCTACTAGTGGCGTGAGTAAATAACTTCGTGGATGATTTTTAACCATTGAATTTAGACATACTTCTATCAACATAATCTTTTTGTAAAAACTAAAACCAAGAGATTCTCAAATTCAATTAAGAATGCCATCAATCGAATTCCTTAATAATAAGTCTATTGCCACTGAAGATGACTAGGTTCAATGATTCAAATCGTGCCTTCGTTTTGTGGAAGTAATTGATATAAATTCCTAAAAACACTCTTCTTCAATTAACATGAAATGAAATAGGCCCACTTATTTTCTGCTGCCTCGTCTTCTTAAAGTCGGCCGATTCCAACTCAGATTGTGGATCATCAAGAGGATGGCAGAGTGGTTAAGACACTCACTTCACAAATTGAGGTCGAGTTATCGAATCTTCCTCATCGCCGCTCTCACAATAAAACTTTATTCAAGTTGTATGTGGATAGGAAAATCTGTTCACCCCGGAGAGATTATTAGTAGGGCGCTCAATCTAAAAATAAAAAAAATAAAAAAAAAATTAAGAAAAATAAATCTCAGATTGCTTATCCGGATTCCACTTATAAAGTGTTGCCCATAAACAAACACAGGAATTGGTCTTTCTTTTTGCGAACAAAAATATGGGACAAAAAAGTGGGGTTGAAAGTTGAAACTTAAAAGTTAGAACACCACATATTAAAAAATAAAAAAGAAACACATTTTTTTTTAGGGGAAAAAAGTGAGAAAGAAAAAAAAAAAAAAAAAAAACATGTTTAATTAGAGTCCCTCCTTGTGATAAAAAGTACCTTGCTTTTGTCATCATCCATAGCAATCAAGCCTCCAATAGAAATAGGCTGCAAAGAAAGAAAATTTCCTCAAAAGTGTAGAGTTGTTACTAATAAAATACCTAATGTGCAAATAATGAGGCCAACAAACTCTTTTCCCTTCAAGAAAAAAATTATGACATTATAATAAAAGCTTTCCTAGCAAAGTATGTCATGTGTTAAATTGTAGTCCCAACTGATTAACTATGTGAAAGATTTTGATAAATAAATTTAAGTTATTATTGATTAGTTCCATGAATTATATATATTGAGCTACAAAACCCTAATAGTTAATATATTATGCTCTTTATATTTAAAATGATAAATATGTTAAAGAGGTAGTAATGTTATAAAATTAAGATTTATTTATTTATCTATTGTGAATTAGTTAAAAAAATTGAGTTAGATTCATGTGAAACGAGTTTAATATATAATATAGATAAAACTACAGACGTTAATCAATGTAAAACTATGCATTAATCCTAATTAATAAATAATGATGTTGTATAGTTGGATCGTCGATCAATTTTTTAATTTTTTTTTTAATTTTTGATAAAAAAAGGAAAATTAAATATATGTATATTTTTTCAGATATACAAAGACAAAATCATAAATAAAGGTAATGCATCAACAAGCAAAAGAGGAATAAGAGAAAGAGAAGAGAATCAAGAAATTGAAGAAGTAAAGGAGTACTCTACTACTACTACAACTTATTATAATCAGTGTTATTCATACAATCCTTGCTATTTGCTTGAATTAGGAAAAAGGGCTTTTCTCAAGTGCTTGGGTCTTGACTCTACTACTACCACTCAAGATTCTTCTACAGTTCAACAACCATCTTCTCTGTCCACAGTAACTCTCTATCTCTTTCTTTCTTCTTTCTCTTTTTTATTTTTAAAGTTTGTTTGGATGAGATATTTTAAATAAGGATTAATTTATGGGAATCAGGGATTTAGTGGAAAATAATATCTCCGATCCCCACAAAATTCCTACTTAAAATCTCCCATCCAAATAAACCATATAAGTTATGAGAAAAAAATTCAATACTGGATCATGTTTTCACTTTAACTTAACTAAGAATTTTTAAATTTAACCTAATTTGCGTACTGTCAAAATATTGTTTGCATATTGATTGGGCTAAATTTTAAAAATCAAAATTGACTAGAGGAAAAGTTTAAGAGTAGTTGAAATTAGAGTTTAATTTTATGTTTATTTTTTTTCTGCTTTTTCTCTCTTTGATTTATCTAATTGGGGAAGAGTATTATTCAGGGAAATAATGTGCAAGGAAAGCTCAGTGAGACAGACAAAAACCAATAAAGGTACAAGGCCAAAAGCTCTGTGGAGGGTAACAAAATCTTCTGATAGGCAGAGAGAATGGGCACGGGTGCAGGCACGGACATGGGTATGGGTCGGATAGTGTGTCCTGATTAATGGTTTTGGTTGTATGGGTGGATGTGATGAGCAAAGGTGCACGTTTTGTAGCATTCGAGTGATTTTCTCATCTAATTCTGACCTATAATTTAGGGCTCATAGTTTTAACATTCTTTTTTTTTTGAAATTTGTCTGCATTTGTATTGTACAAGAGAATTAATTTAGGATTCATCATATGGCTTAACTTTTAGGCCCTGCTTAATATGCCGTGAATATTTGCAATGCAAAAATTTATTGTTCTTATAAGTTCTAAATAAAATTCTATAAATTAGAAAAGAACAAATAAGAAATTTCATATTGCTTATTTTGTAGGTATATTACAAATTCCACCAAATATTTGTTATTAGATGTCCTCATCAATCACATACAAACACATGATGAACCTTCAATTTTCGTATTTGCGAATATTTACGGTATACCAAGTAGGGCCTATTTGTTTTTTTTTTTTCTTTTCTCTTTGGAATTTGGCTTGTAAACCTTTGAGCCCTAGAGAAAAGCTTAATGTCCTACGAAAAAGTAGTGGGATCGAGCCTCTGAATTTGTTGGGCGAAGGGACGCTCCACAAACTCCATAAAAACCATGGATTATGCATTCAGATAGATCACACTACTTTTTTTTGGGGACATGTTGTTAGGAATTTTGGAGTAATCGATTCAATCACATATGCACAATCTACGAGACGAATCAAATATGCAAAACAAGAACAAAGAACGAGAAACAAACAAACCACACACAACACAAGATTTACGTGGTTCGGCAAGATTGCCTACATCCACGGGCGATGATGATCCTTTCCACTATATGAAAACAACGAAGAAACAGTTACAAGACACTCACCTTTAATGGCAGCCCTCGCTCCACAAGAGAAAACCTCACAACCCCTTACAAGAGAAACCTCAATGTCGCCAAGACCTAACTCACAACCCTCTCTCAATGGTTAAATGCCATATGGCAGCCCTAAAGGGTTGCCGGCCCTTCTTCTCTCTTGCTCTCAGACTCACAACCCTTTCAAGAGATCTCACACTCTCAATGTTATTTTCTGAATGCTTTAAGCTAATGCCCTACTCCCATATTTATAGCCTCCAATAGGTATCCCAATCCTAAAAGGAAAAGGGAATCCTAAACTAAATATGAAAAGGAAACTCACCTAAAAATAGCAGGTCCCTCAAATACAAGAGAAAGGAGTTTCTAAAATCTAGTGGGACTCTATATAAAAGTCCTTCTAAATATCGACAAACTAACAATTCTCCACCTTTGACGATATTCTGCCAAATGGCTCCTCTACTGCTCTTCTCTTCACGTACATCATCGCCACCTCATTGCGCCTCACGACGCCTCCACCTGTAGGATATTTGATCAAGTTCGAACTTAATCAATGGTACCACATTTGTCAGTATATCTGCAGGATTCTTCTTTATGTAAACCTTCAATCCAGAAAATCCTCCACCGTCTATAGTATCTCGCAGTACAGTATATATTGTATAGTATATGATGATGGCCAACAAGCTGACCGTCACAAAAACTCCTTTCAAGCATAAAATAAGCTACACCTCATTGAAGAAAGGAATCACCAAAAGAATACATAATCCTGTAAACTCTTTATAGGCATATTATTTTAATTATTGCTAAATATTTTAACACAATCGAAATAATACTCAAACTTTAGGTATAGCAAATTGTTTGTTGTATGTCACATTGCTAACAGGGGCTGAACAATTACAAAGTAAAACAAACAATGAAAATCACATAATATGTCTGCAAGCGTACCTGTTCTCTTACTATTTGCTTCTTTATCGGCACTTCTAGCCTTCTTTTTCCCACTCCTCTCCTTGGATCTCACAAATTCTTCCTTCTGCTTGCCCGAATGAAAAGCAGGTGTTAGATGATGGGTTTTCTCCAATGTCATTCTGGAGCATAATCACGTGTTGTTAACCCCAAGCAAATCTCGATACCTTCCATGTAATCGAGAGATCAGTGCAGATGTGAAAAGACGGCTTATCCTAAATGACGTGACAGGGGTTCGAGTAAACAAAAATTGCGATTCGTTAGTGACAGAAGCTGAGGGACACTCGAATGTTCCATACATACAAAAGGACTGTAGAAATTTCATTGATAAAATGAGGCGTTTACGACTTGGGGAAGGAGATGCTATTGCCGTTCAAAGTTATTTCTTGAAGATGCAAGCAGAGAACTGTGGTTTCTTTTTTAATATGGACTTGGATGCCAAAGGAAGATTGAGGAATATATTTTGGGCAGAAGGTAGAAGCAGAGAAGCATACAAAGAATTTGGAGATGTTATAACTTTTGACACGACATACTTGACAAACAGGTATGCAATGCCCTTTGCTCCTTTTGTTGGGGTCAACCATCACGGAGAATCTATTTTGTTTGGGTGTGGGTTGGTTTCAAACGAGGATACAGAAACCTTTGTTTGGTTGTTTAATACATGGCTTACATGTATGGGTGGGATTGCTCCAAAGGGAATCATAACTGACCAAGATAGAGCAATGCAGAATGCTATTCAGATTGTTTTCCCTGATATTAAGCATAGATGGTGTTTATGGCATGTTTTGAAGAAGATACCTGAAAATTAAGATATCACCAACATTATGAATCCATCAATTTGGCAATGTTAAATGCAGTTTATGATTCTCTAAATCCTCATGAGTTCGAAGTAAATTGGGGTGCAATGGTCAACAAGTTTGGATTGGAAGAAAATCATTGGTTGAGTGGATTATACATGGAAAGGCATCGTTGGGTGCCAGGATTCGTTAAAAAGGACTTTTGGGCAGGGATGTCGACCACTCAAAGAAGTGAAAGCATGAATGCGTTTTTTGATGGTTATGTCAATTCAAAAACTACCTTAAAGCAGTTTGTGGAGCAATATGAAAACGCATTGAGGAGTAAGATAGAGAAGGAGAATTTTTCAGATTATAAATCGTCTACATTCACAATAGAATGTAGAACGACTTATGATTTTGAGAAACAAGCTCAAGAAGTGTACACTTTGGCAAAGTTCCAAGATTTCCAGAACGAGTTGACTGCTGGAACTACATATTGTGAGATTATGACTTCTCGAGAGGGTGGGTATGTCACGGAGTATGACGTACGAGAAGATATCATAATTGGAGAATATAAAAAAAGAATGATGTTTGTGGTTTCGTTTCGGAGACAAGAATGTGAAATTAAATGCAGTTGTAACTTTTTTGAGTTTAAAGGTTTACTTTGCAGGCATGTGATGAAGGTTTTTATCCGTAATGATGTATCGGTAATCCCAGATAAGTACATCTTAAGGAGATGGAGGAAAGACGTGTCTCGATGCCATTCGAAGGTCAGAGTCAAATACAATGGTTGGTGTACCACAGAAGATCAAAAACGGTCTGATCGGATGTTCCGTGCATTTGCAAAAGTAACAGATATGGCATCAGCAGATGAAACACTCTGTAATCATGTTATGATTAGGATAGACACTCTTTCGAGTGAACTAGAGACGATGAGATTAAGTGATGAAATCGGTCAGTCCACAAGTAAGATGTCTTCAAGTAACATTATTGATTGTGAAGCCAATTCAAGCCAAGATGTACTTGACCCTGTGGTTGCTCATACCAAAGGCCAGCGTCGACAGACCACAAGATTTAAATCACGGGTGGAAAAGGAGGTTTTAAAGAAAAGGAGGAAAATTGAGCGATCTATGGTAAAGGTTAAATTGTTGGGATTAGTAAAATGAAATTGCTTGTTTGATTGCCACCTTTTTTAATTTTTCATCTCTTGTAGTTGTTCTTATAACAATGTTAATTTATATTTTTCATCTCTTGTAGGATGGTGAGATTAAGAAACCTGGCAAGACACCTCGGAATGGAGGCAAACGAAAAGCCTCTACTACCATTTTACAGGTAAAATATTTAATATAATGACACATGTCTACTTTTTGTCTTATTGTATCATTATTAAATTTTACTATCTAATATTGCAGTATGATCAAACTAGCAACCCATCCCCCATTGAGGTACTTGATTTAACCAAAAGAGAAGAGACCATTTCATTATATTTACCCCAAACACAAGAGGTAATGATGATAAATTATGAATTGTAATGTTAATGGTAGTCTTTCAACCTCCTATTATGAATTGTGTGAACCAATTGGACAGGATTCTCAATATGAAATATCAACTTATGAATTTGGGGGAGTATCCCAGGTTACTGTGGAAAGGCACAACAGTTCAGCACCAATGGATTCTATGCTTGGGTTACGGCTATGATTACAACATCATATCGTGTAATGGATTCCTCTTAATTATTGGGTACTTTGGGTGCTTTGTAGTAGTATTAGTAGTAGTAGTAGTACTTGTACTTTGGAATTGAACCATCCTTTGAGGTGTTATTTGTTACAAACAGTAATGTGCATTGATGTGATGATATTTTGCTTAATTGATGGAGTTTGTTATTGATACTCCAAAATATGAAATTATTCAACTACTAACAGTGTATTGCAAATAGAGAATCTGGGAGCAATTGATTTCTGTGACTAACTAAATAGATAGAAACATATGGATGCGCATATGTGTGCTTACTCTGACTAACTCAATCTCCCTCTAATTTTAAGTACACAGATAAGTCAGTTGACGTAAATTTAGCCTTAACTTTAAAGGTCAAACATCCAAAATATTCTACAACAGTTAAAAAAAAATTACAGGTAAGTAAGTCAGTACTTAAAAAAAAAGTCAGATTGGTCAAAACAAAGAAAAATCATTGGTAACATACAATAATGCCTAACGTAAGGATGTTCTGAAGCTTCATTACCCTGTAGCTGATTCATGCTCCAACAATGATGAATCAGTAAACTTGTTTGATTCAGAGAATAACAAATGAAACACATTGAAACTCAAAAAATTAGTATTCTACATCTGTAACAATAATACCAAAAGGTTACAATTTAATCTATCCCATTACAACATTGTCATAAAACCCCGCCTCCTTTGACATAATTATACATACATTTAAAACCCAACATGATTAATTAATCAATCAATCTTAAACCCTCCAAATTTCTCCAAAATTGAAGCGCAAAAATCAGATTGACGCAGTGCTGCACGACGTTCAACTTCCACTTCCATCAGAAATTTGTCAATCAACCTCTTGCCATCATTAGATGAAGAAGCCTCAAGCTCGACTCTTTTTTTATCGGTCCCATGTGTATCTCTATCTAACCATTCAAAGAATTTACAGCCTCAGTTGTCCATCTACACACAATTGCAAATGAATTGAATTTGTAACTGTATATCATAAATAGTGTTTATCATTTGTATTAAAAAAAATTAAACAAATTTACTTACACCAGTAGATAGAGGACAGCAGTAGAAGTTTTGTCCTAGACTCCAAGTCTTAGTCGATTTTTTTATTTTACAAAAACCTACTCCGCAGGGACAAAATTCGGAGCTCATCCATCCAACACCAAAATTGACATCCATCAATCTATGCATAAAGAATTATATTTATGTTAATTAATTAAGAAAAATAATTAAACAAATTATTCAAGCACCGTCCAGCTTCATACCTCGTTTGGGCACTTTACGTAATCACGGTCGGGATTATCAGGACTCTTCGAGGTGAACTTGTTGCATACTAAATTTTTACAATAACATGGGATCTTATGAACATCCCACGCTAGTTGTTGTGCCATAACTGAGTGTTATAACTTATCTACGCCATGAAATGTAGTGAAAGATTAGGAAAGAAAAATCCGTAAATTGTTAAACACCAAAACAATTCACAACATAAACAAAACAGAATATCTAACGAATCATAATTTAAGAGTACAAGAATTCAACTAAAGGTTCAGAGTTTCATGCTTTAATGGACCATATAATACAGTGGTTGACAACAAAAAAATAAAAATAAATAATTGGGATCTCTGGAAATTGACATTGAAAGATAAACTATAAAACAATGAAACTATTAGTTGTAATCTAGTAAAGGTTCTTGCGAGTAATGAAACTGGACGGTAACAATGGCAGCAACTCATTACAGGTTGCTTTAAAGAAACAGAGAATTCCATGAATATAAACATATGGACAAACAAAGATAGCCTTCAACATTTCTCTCACCTTCTCTCTCAAACACATTATCACACGGGAGCATGGAGATCAGTTCTATGCATTTTGGTGAAATTAGAAATCTTATGAATGCACTTTACATACAACAACACAGCAGCCTTGAAATCACTGATATACAAGCAGCCTTGAAATCACTGATTTAAGTAGAGGCTGCGTAGTGACGAACCGACCATTCTACTGATATGGTAATATAATCTTTGCAAGTAAAAATAGTCTATAATTAACCTCTATCCAAGACTAGTCTACAGATTAGAAGAGCGAACACTACAATGACTTATTATCCAGTATGCGAACAAAAATATTTGATCCAGTAATCCAACACGAAAATACAATCCAACATTAACAATCCTTCATCCCTTCTTCTACCTTAGATCTAGGGTTCCATAATTTTAGGCTTTTTAGCTGTTTTCAGAGAGAAAATCAACAAGATAATATTGATGAGAAAGAAACAACGAAGTAGTGCGAGAGAGAGAGAGAGAGAAAGACCAGATTACTGGAAACATGGTGTTACTTGGTTACCTTCGATCTGCTGCTCTGGATCTTGCGATTTGATGCCGATTATTTCTGGATCTACTTCGTCTTCCTCTTTTTCAGCCGTCTGCAACTCTCCTTCAACTCTTCTTCTCTATTTTTAGGGTTTCAAGTTGCTCTCCCATTTCGTCTGTTTCTAGGGTTTGAAAGGGATGAGAACAGAGAGAGTAATTTGTTTTTAATTTGGGCCTTTCGATTTCAACCGTAGGATTAGTAGTTGATGTGATGGTGGGTTTGAGATTCGCGCCTAAAAACAGAGAAGGAAAAAAAAAATTCGTTTGAAAATTTCAAAAAATCGAAATTAGTGGGATGACGTGGCAAGACTCATGCGCATATTTTGAGGAGGACATGTCAGCGACACGTCAAGAGTTACCGACACATCAGTTGTCGGTCTCAAATCCGGTGTTACGCTAGCAATACCCCTTACAAAAACTTAACCACTGGACCATCCTATGTGGCCCCTAAATAAAGGTCGAAAAGGGGTATGTGGGGAAAAGTGATGGGGTGGAACTCTGAAATTACCTTTTGTAGGAGAATTAATCTTCGTATTCTTTTGTTTCTTTGAAATCTAAAATCGATTCCTCACAAAAATGGGTTTCTCTTCTCTAGATCTGCAAAACCCTTGAAGAACCCAAACATATACACGAGTTAACAATCAAACCAGGTATGTTTAATCACGTTTCTATACGATGCAATCCTTCTGTTCCGTGAATTGCTTTGGGATTCGGCAAATCTACTAGCTTGAATTCAAAATGAGCTCGAAAGGTGTTTGATAGAGTGGAAGTTAGGGCTTTAGTCTATTGGAGTTCTTTTATTAATGGGTATGTGAGATGTGGGGAAATCAAGCTTGCCCATAGTTTGTTCAATGAAATTCCCTAGAAGGATTCCTTCTCTTGCATTTTTTTTTAATGTTTTTTGAAATATTGGTTATCATCAATTAACATGTTTAGCTATAATTTATTCTTCATTATGTTTTCTCTGCTCTAATAGTTCAAGTTTGAGAAAAAACCTAATGGTGTCTAGTAGCATTACAGTATCCTTTGGATTATTACAACTCAGACTTTTAACTGTATGAATATGATACTGTCTTTGGTAGTTAATGCAACCTTAACAATTACATGGTATGAGCTAGGGTTGACTGGGTCAAGTCAACGTAGTTCGAGCATATTCTTTACTAGTGTTGATGTCCATAGTCGGATTGCTTGAAAACCAATTGTGTAGTATTAATAATCAAGGGTGGCATATACACATTCAAAGTTTTCGATGCATAAGAAACATTGTTCAGTTCATAATCAAGTAACAAGGGGAAATTTTGACAAACTAATTATTTTTTAGACACAACAAACAACTTTTTCAAGTTCAGATCAGACTACAGAGTTTATATATAAATTCAGACTGGAAAATAAAGAAACAAATATCATTTTCCTACCACATAGATCCGTCCAATCATCACATCAAGCAACTCCATCAAGACCTTATTGACAACAGTTTTGTATGACCAGAATAGAGGCAATTTTATAATGGTGCTAGTGAGTTATTTGAACTTTGATTTGAAAATACCTTTAAATAAAATGTAGGAATTAAAAAGAGGGTCATCCTTGTAGGAACTCGTTAAATTAGGGTTTTGTGCACAAGTGAAAAGTAATCTTCACATACTCTTTGTGTTTCTTTTTGAAACGCGTCACATACTCTTTGTATGCTTAGATGAGACTTTCAACCTGTGAATTTAAAAGTTTACGCCTGGTTTCAAGATATACATGGGAGATAGAAACAAAGCTGCTTTAGAGTTTCTCCATCTTATGTTCTTTCTGATCCTTGGTGATTCCATGAACTTATCTGGATAGATTTTGTTTATATCCAAATTTGTCGAGAGGTATTAATAGAACTTATCTAAAATGCAAAACTTTAAAAATTGTTATTCTTTTCTTCACTTGGTCAATTTATATTATATTAAACTTGTCAATAGATGCGTCTGTGCTTCTATAAGTTTCATTTTTCATGTAAAAAAGAGATGTATGTAGGCTTGTGAAAGTACTTTTCTTTTTAGTCATTACAGAGCTGAAGCACGGCAACACTAAAATATACCAAACACTTTGACGCAGCTTTTGAAACTCACAAATCACAATACTTATAAAATCACAGGTTGCCAAAAGCTCAGCTACTTTACTTCACAGCTGTTTATTTCTACAGCACAACTAAAAGTCTAAAAGTACTTTTTCTCAAAGTCGCAGCAATACCAAACTCATCGGAGAGAGAGAGAGAGAGATCTATTGTGAAGCGCTGAAAGTATCCATTAATGGCGGATTATCACTTTGTATACAAGGATGTCGAGGGAACGACAACTCAATGGGACGATATACAAACAAAACTGGGGAATTTACCTCCAAAGCAAGCTCCTTTCAAACCCCCTCCCTTCACTCCCTCGGAAGATGAGAATTT
This sequence comes from Macleaya cordata, assembly GCA_002174775.1. Lineage (NCBI taxonomy): Eukaryota > Viridiplantae > Streptophyta > Magnoliopsida > Ranunculales > Papaveraceae > Macleaya > Macleaya cordata. Next base: position 76,339 of record MVGT01000061.1, read on the forward strand.
GAAACCCAAGGACAAGGCCTGGCTCGACAACAAAACCGAAGAAGACCTCGAGGACCTCGAAGATGATCCCAATCTTGATGATGATCGGTTCCTTGAAGAATATAGGTTGGCATCAGGTCTTCTCAAGTTTCAGTATCTATTTGGTTTTTATAGAAATAGGGTTTTCATTTTTTTGTGATACATTATTATTGACAAATTACTGTTTTCCTCCAATTTTGTGTTAAAGAAAGAAAAGGTTGACGGAGATGAGAGAGGCTGCTAGGATTGCAAGGTTTGGATCTGTGATTCCGATATCAGGAGCGGATTTTGTTCGAGAGGTCTCACAGGCTGCTTCGGACGTTTGGGTCGTCGTGTGTTTGTACAAAGAAGGGTAACATATAAAGCTGAGATTTTCTTTTTTCTCCTTTTTTATATTGATTCTTTGCAAAATTTTGATCCTTTTGGTTGGTTAGTTGATGCACAGTATTTATATACCTTTTGCATAGATAAATGACTAAATGTCAAAAGGTGAGCTTCCTGACTAGTTGATGAGTTGAGCATCTCCTATTTAGACCTCTCACTTCCTATCACAGCATTGACATCCAACATTTTTCTAATTTTTGTGTGTGTGTGTGTGTGTATTTCTTTCTGACGATTAATGTACTTATTAACTAGCAGAATTCCAGAATGTGGGATACTCTTACGGTGTCTGGAAGAACTAGCTACAAGATATCCAGCAACAAAATTCGTCAAAATAATATCAACAGATTGCATTCCGAACTACCCAGATCGTAATGTTCCTACTATCTTGGTTTACAATAACAGTGCTGTCAAAGCAACTTATGTAGGCTTGCATCATTTCGGGCGGAGATGTACGCCTGAAGGTATTCTGTTTATCAAGCATTTCCCACTTGTTATGCCGTTTCCTCTATCTTATGATCCTCCTTTTTTGCAAGTTCTAGAAAATGTTGCCAAGAAGTACAGGTATGCAATTTAAGATAAAATGGTTCGTGATCCTCTGCTGTCAGTGATGGGAATGATTTTCTGTAATGGATTTACTTGGACAGCTTTGGGTTTTGGAGTTATTGTTGGGACTGATCTCTTGTTCAGACCTACAACGTCGCCATTGACTGAAATCCCAAGCATTACTCAATCAAATCAGATTTTGATTGATTGCCTAGTGACCACTAGATTCAGGAAAGGGACATGGAATTTTATACTTTTAGGCTAAACTATACCATTTGAAAGACCTGCTGCATTTACTTCTTGTCCCATCTTTCTTATAACTCAAAGCCTCACTCATTCTACAACTTCCAATACTGAACTTTTTGTTATTCGTTGATCATTCTTTTTTAATTCCTTACCTGAAATTTCAGGTGTTGCTCTAGTTCTCTGCCAATCAGATCCTGTACTCAACGATGGCCAGAGTGCAAGTGAATCATCTAGAGATGCTGTCATTGATGGAGTCAGAAAGAGGTTTATAGAGAAGGTTGTAACAGAGCACGAAAATGAAGATGAGGACAGGTATTCTAGTGATTAAGATTTCAAAACTTTGACCTATTCTGAGGAGAGCTGTTGATGTACAATAGATTGAGTTCTGATTTTTTTAGCTTGAAGTTATGGTTTATGTGTTCAACAAGTTGAATGTAAGTGTGCCCTTTATTTCTCTTCTTTTTAATTTCAAAATCTGCATGCAAGTCTTCTGTGATACCGCTGCAAATATTTGCATGATCAACCATTCTCTGTGCGACGTTAATTACCTGCAACATGGTGTTCAAAACGTTGATTATCTCTGCAAAAACATTGTTATCTGCAAGATTAGCAACTTGTTTGTATGTATCTTATGCTAGAGGGTATTCTGTTAAAAAACGAAGTTACTTCCTAGGGTTTGTGAAGAAAAGATCAAAGACATTCAGTAGGGTATGTATGTATATCAGTAACAGTCGAATCAATATATAGAATGAGTTAATAGAGTTAATACTAATCCATTGTCTTTTTCTTTGTTTTCTTTTTCAATCATTATGAATGGTTTTTTAGTAACTAGAACCGTGGTTTAGGGATGATGCTCCTACTTGTGAACCTCGAGCTCTGACGTTTCTGCTCCGAAGGAACTAGGAACATTTTTTAAGTGGCCGATCCGACGCTCCTATTCTTGCTCCACACTCTAGTTATTTATGATTCTATCACATAAGCTTTAGAAATATGGGCAAATTTTCTTTTTCTTTTTTTACTTTTTTGTGGTAGGTTGGTGGTTGGTAGGTATATATGTTTTCTTCACTACATATATTATTTCCACAAAAAATCCGTCTATTGTAAAACTTCTAACTCTTTCAAAAAGTTGATTTCCTAAATCAGCAGCGAGGAAATTGCTCTTGCATTGGATGATTAATTTTCCAATCAATTTTTTTGTGAGATGTTAGAAGGTTTTTAATGGGTTGATTTTTTTGTGAGATTGAACTATACCGTGAGAACATTTGATAAGTAGGTGATCAAGAGAACACGATAAAATAAAAGAACAAAATAAAAAAACAAGAATAAAAATAATAGATTAAAAGAGAAAAACTTCTCCAATTTATTAAAATAGTAATATGTTCTATATAGCAGTAACGATCTGCTCTTCTTTCTAGACAAAAGAATAAGTTTTTCCTCCCTATTTTTCAATACCAAAAACAACACCCCTAAGGTTATATTTATAGCCTCATTTATTCTGCTTTTCAAAATAGAAAAAGGAAGCCTATTCTTCTTCTAAAAGGAATCATATTCCTTCTAACTTACTAAAATTGTAAGAATTAAATTAGAAACCCTTAATAAACTAAAACTTTCTAATTTCTAAACTAGAAGACTATTTTTCTCCCACTTTCTAATTAATTATGTGGACCACATAATCAATTGGGTATGTTTTACATGCTCCTACATGTGCATTCACACATGTGAGGTTAATTCCTAATGTGGGGCCTTACAAAGATGGATAATGCTATATTTACAATAGAATCCTAAAGAAAAACCTATAGAATGAAAATCTGACGGTAGTGTATATTCACACACTTTTGTGATTTGCGTCAAATTCAAAATTATTCATTTTTGTAAATTATGCTGTAAATTTTTCGATAACCGTAGCACTACTGTATAAAGATATGATTGTATCAATATTTTCACCAAAAAGGTAAAATTAGAGTGGGGACTGGGAAAAAGGGTCAGGTAGGTTAGTCATAGAGGATTCCATGCCTAGATCTATGGTTTCAAAGCCTACTGGTGAATAAAGAGACGCACTAAATCACCCTACAATCCCCATCTTTGGGAAATTATAAAAATGACAATTCTTTAAACCTACAAACCCCTAAATTGCAAGTCAATCACTTACATTTGAAAGAACTTGCTTTTTTCAAATTTCTTGAAAGTATTATATTTTTTTAATTATTTTACTCTTCACTTCACCAAAAAAATAAAAATATATTTTGAAGGTAGAAAATCAAATCAGTCGTTGAAAACATAATTACCTATTTAAAAATCTTAGTATCGAATCTCAAATTAAAAATTTATTTTTAAATTAAGTCCAATTAAAAAAAAAAATCTGAAGCTTGTTATGCAAATAGGTCCGACCCGTTGCTCAAAGTGTCGGGTGTGGAGAAGCGAGAGCCAGTGAGAGAAACTGCCACGTGGCGTAAACATATCCATGTGAGCAGATTCTGGAATCTTGGGATTTATGCAGTCACTTCTATTATTAAAAGACCAAACTGACCCTGAATGGAGACAAATAAATTAATTTCAAATAGCTTCCATTCACCAACTTTGAAAATTCACGTTGATTGCTTGCCATAACGTGCGGTTGTAACTTGTAATAATTTACTTAAATTGCCACCATTGAGAGACAATCTCAAGTTTACCCCTAATCAGGCAAAACATTTGCACTTTTAACCAGTCTACGCTGCGAAAAAACAGGTGACTTTTAGCGACGCACCTTTTCCAACGCTAATTTAAAGACGTCGCCAAAGATGACCAGTACTGACGATTTTATGGTCTATCGTCGCAAATAATCTAATCTTTTCCAATCGTTATTCTCATCTTTTGTGACGGCCTAATGCGTCGCTAAAGGTCTCCACGTTACGCCAATTCCGTAGAAAATGATAATTTCACACTTTTTTTTAAATCAATCAGATGAGATTTACAATGTTAGTTTCTACCTATTAGAATTTGGTATTATGGCTCTTCTTGGTACACCGTGAATATTCGCAAATGCGAAAATTCAAGGTTCTTGTAGGTGCTAATTAAAATTCTATAAATTAGAAAGAAATAAATAAAAAATTTTAGATTGTTTATTTTGTATGCCCATTGCAATTTCCAATAAATATTTGCTATTAAATGCCTTCATCAATCACCTATAAACATATGATAAACCGTGAATTTTTGCATTTGTGAATATTCACGGTGTACCAAGCAAGGCCTATATAATTCTAAAATTGAAAATGAATAGTTTTTTTTTTTCATTTAATGTCGGTATTTAAATTAAATTTTTTTTATCACATATGTAAAATAATAAGTTTTGACTGTGTTTGATAGCAAATAAGTGTTCCATGAAAATATTTTAATTTCCACAAGTTCCACGAATTAAAACTCTTAAGGGGTCTAAGGAAATCTATTTCATGGAATTACATTGAAAACTAACTATTACCTACACTTTTAAGTGAGTGGACCCTAGTTACGTGGAATTAAAAATGCAAACAAACAATAAAATTTGTGTTATTTTCGTAAAATTAACCCAATTCTGTAGAATTCAAACTCTATCAATCACATCATTAGAATGTTTATTAAACAAGGTTTTTCCCTAAAAAACTGACGGTTTTTCATTCTCAAAATTTTTCATACTAACATATTTAATTGCTAATATCACTCTCAAATCTAAATCTGTTAACTGTTATCAAATTCTTAAGAGCTGTTTTCTATACACTCTTTTTATGAATGTGAATGATACCTCCCAAATTCTTCGGAGTACAGAATCTAATTAATTAATATTTACAATTAATATATTTTTCATATTTTCTTTTAATTGAGCAATGTTTCCAATATAAGAAGATCTTTGAAATGGATGTAATTAATTAATATTTACAATTAATATATTCTTCTCATAATATTTTTGGCCAAGCATTTTAGGTTGAATTTTGTCAATCATAATTTAAGCCTTGATCCTCCTCTAGGTTAATATTTACAATTAACATATTTTTCATATTTTCTTTTAATTGAGCAATGTTTCCAATATAAGAAGATCTTTGACATGGATCTAATTAATTAATATTTACAATTAATATATTCTTTTCATAATATTTTTGGCCAAGCATTTTAGGTTGAATTTTGTCAAACCCATCATAATTTAAGCCTTGATCCTCCTCTAGGTTATTCGGTTATCAGTGAAGAGGAAGTGGGGAAGAAGATTCACTCTGTTTGCACTGACTTTCACTTTGATCTCAGAAGAACTTTCTTACAAAGTTAAAGGTACATGACATTTAAATTTTGGACTAATATTGGTTCTTTTTATTTTCAGTTTTGATATTTAGGGTTTGTTAATGAAATCTACAACTTGTATCATTCTTTGATTTTATTAGATGAATATGACTCTACTTGTTAGTATTCTTTGGGTATTACCCAACTCATAATGTCTTCTTCTATGATTATTTATGAAAAATGGGGCATGCATGATCGATTCTGTTTAATCGATTTATTCTTTATGTTCCATATACCTCTTTCTTACACTCTATTTACACTTGTTTGTGAAATTCACTTAAAAATGATCCAAGAGCAAGTTTATTGGGATCATCTGATCCACTGATCTGAGGTTTGTGGGGCTCTAATGCACCCTTCAAATCCTCAAATCGTTTCCTTCACCCATTAACTTATGAATCCGCTAACAGTATGGACCAACAAAGGAGAGAGTCGTGGTCAATGGACCGTCAGTCGACCAACCCTCAATTTTCACTAATTTTAACTCCTCCCCTTTCCATCGGCCATAGTGTCCATCGATCTCCAAATCTTTTAATCAAATTTTACGTTTTAACCCTCAATTTCCCATAATCAACTCTATCCCTCAAACCCTCAATTTTTCAATGTCTGTGACTCCGTGTCCGTGTCTATGTCTAATTGTTGTATCTTTGCTTCTTAATTTTGGGTCTTGTTAACGTGTGCCCTTAGGGCACATGATAAGGATATTTTTGAAGAGATTTTTTTGCAAGTTACACGTCTTCAAATCAGCTAAATTTTTGTAAGCATAATATTATCATTATTTATAAGATGTCCAGAAAAAAATCAGCTCCATCAGAAATATCTAACCCTCTAAACAAATCACTTTAAATGTCAGCCGTTCATTCATACTATTAAAGTCTAAATTAAGTGTTCGTGGTGCTAGAGGGTGCTAGAGGACTCCGATTGAGCTGATTTTTTTAGATATGATACAAATAGTATAAATAACATACATATAAAAAAATCAGCCAATTTGGACAACTTTAAGAAACTAAAAAAAATACAAAACCAAAAAGCTTAACATGTGCCCTAAGGGCACATGTTAACAAAATCCCTTAATTTTCTACAAGGTCAAAGGTGAAATTACGAGCAAAGAGTGAGGGTAAAATGAAACTTAGCACGTTTCTCTCTCTTACATAAATAAACATTTCTAGTTTCTTTGCAAGTTGCCAAGTAAAAATGGAAAATTCCCATGTTGGGGGGTAGCAGGCTGCAGGCTAGCAGCTGTACAAAAATTTCCAAAAAGACTAACCAAACTTCTTAATGAGTTTTTTTTCAGCACCCCTGCTATTAAATAAGTAACTTACTGATCCCTTTAAACTTTAAAACTTCACAAATGACCCCCTTATAGGCTGTATCCAATCCAGCAACTATTATTAACTCAAAAATGACCCCCTTATACATTTCTGAATTATGAGAAGCTAGGTTTTGACAAAAAAATTCAAAGCTTTAATTGTAATCATCCAACGGTAAACAACTGCTAAATAAATAAAAACGCCACCTTGAAGATTAAGCATGGTTCTAAACCATCCATGATTCTCGGATCTTTTGTCAAAATTTGAGATCTTAGATCCTAACCCTATTTCTATAATGGAGAATCAAAACTGAGTCCATTGAAAATCGAATTAGAACCAATTATTTTGATTTCAGTCTAACCTTCTATAGTACCAGAACTGAAACCAACAAGAATTGGGACCTAATTTTTTAGTTGATTTTGGTTCCAGTAGTTCAATAACAAATCCATTGACATCCACGCTCTTATCTGTTTAGACAACCTAATCCATTCGTGTTTTCTAATTTTTTTTATCGTTAGTCAACGTTAGTTGGATTTAGTCAAGGGGTCTTTCTGTAAAACATGAGAATTTACTCCTTTTTTATAGAAATCAAAAGCCCTGTCTGAGATATCTTGATTTTACTAAAAAAAAGAAAGAAACAGAGAAACAAAAGGCTCTCTCTCTGTCTCTCTCTTCCTGACACTTTGAACACAATGGAGTCTCATGAACAGATAACAACTCCTCTTCGTAAATCTTCTCTCTCTTCTACAAATTTTTTTTAATCTTATGATTCTGTACTTTTTCTTTCTCACTCTAAAATCTCTGTTTTATCTCTGCAGTTACAGGAATCAAAGAAGATCATCACAATCGTCCATCTACTTCATCATCATCATCAGTCATGGCAGAACCTGAAGAAAATTCTCCGATTAAACAAGTAGCATTAACAGTACCCATAACAGATGATCCTACTTTACCAGTTCTAACATTTAGAATGTGGGTTTTGGGTACTCTGTCTTGTGTTCTTCTATCATTCTTGAACCAATTTTTTTGGTATAGAAATGAACCATTAACAATTACAGCAATTTCAGCTCAGATTGCTGTTGTTCCATTAGGGAATTTAATGGCTTCTTTAATTACTGATCGTGTTTTCTTCAAGGGTACTCGTTTAGAATTTACAATGAATCCTGGACCTTTCAATGTTAAAGAACATGTTTTGATCACCATTTTTGCAAATTCTGGAGCTGGAACTGTTTATGCTATTCATATTGTCAGTGCTGTTAAGATCTTTTACAGAGAGAATCTCACTTTCTGGGTTTCATTGATCGTTGTTATGACAACCCAAGTAAGAGAAATTTTAAATTTTTTTGCTAAATTTGTAATTTTTTGGTGATTTAATTTAATGGGTTTTTGTTTTGGATTGCTTGATGATTGGTAGGTGTTGGGTTTTGGATGGGCTGGAATTTTCCGGCGATATTTGGTGGAGCCAGCAGCTATGTGGTGGCCGTCAAATCTTGTTCAAGTCTCTTTATTCAGGTATGTTTGTTTTCGAGTGTGTCAGTTTACCGGTTTTTTGTTGTCAGTTTTCCGATGGGTTCTATGAATACCGGTGATGGCTTTGGTTGGTCGGAAGCGTCATAACAATTAAATTTGTTTTTTCTTCATTTTTATTATTTTTATTTGCAATTATTGAATTGAAAAGAGTTGAATTCCGTATATTGACAGCTATCATATTTAAATTGCCTCCGGTTGTTTTTAGACCGTTGGATTATTTCAACTAATGTTCTTACAGCCTTGTTGTCAATGTGAACGCTGTTAAGGTATCTTTGAAGGTTAGGTAAAATATTCATGAATGTTGGAAGGTTAGGTAAAATATTCATGAAATGATGGGAATCTCAAATACAGTGACACGTGGCATATTGAGGATGTAAAGTAGCAAAGTTTTCTGTTCAATTGAGTAGCAAATTTGACTCACTTTGTTGTGTTTCATTGAAGATTTTTCTGCTTGCTGTCCTGTCAAACTCTGTAAGACAACTGAGATACGTTATGTGCATGCTAGTGGAACCCACGTTTTATCTTGGTTAGATGTTCATACATCAAATTAGCTGTACCAAGAAATTATGGTTTTAAAGGGTCCGGATATATATGGATAGGACGATCCGGACCCGACATTTTCGGGTTACTCGAATTAGATTAGGTTTGACCGAATTGAATCAAGTCAATGGGCTTTGGCTAATTTTGGGCCTCATGGATTTATTTGGGCTAAGCCCACTGATACCATCCTACAAGCCCAACCTCTACTGTTTTTGGGTTTTAAGTTCCAACTAATCATTTTGCAACAATTACACTACTACAGGGCTTTACATGAGAAAGAAGAGCGATCCAAGGGCAGTTTATCGCGAACTCAGTTCTTCCTCATCGCCTTCATATGCAGCTTCGCCTACTACGTGTTCCCCGGCTACCTCTTCAAGATGTTAACGTCCCTCTCGTGGGTCTGTTGGGTATTCCCGACATCGATTCTAGCTCAACAACTAGGTTCTGGCCTTAATGGGCTTGGCATCGGTGCTATTGGGCTTGATTGGTCCACCGTCTCTTCATACCTTGGGAGCCCACTTGCAAGTCCATGGTTCGCCACAGCAAATGTTGCAGTTGGCTTTGCCATCATCATGTATGTAGTAACTCCAATTGCCTACTGGCTCAACATCTATAAGGCAAAGACCTTCCCCATATTTTCAGACGGGCTTTTCACGTCGACCGGGCAGGATTACAACATCTCGAGCATCATCGACAACAACTTCCACCTTGATGTCACGGCCTATGAAAAGAGTGGGCCACTCTACCTCAGCACCTTTTTTGCCATGACTTACGGAGTTGGCTTCGCCGCACTTAGTGCCACTGTTGTTCATGTTCTTCTCTTCCATGGAAGGTACTTTCAACAATCTTATGTATATACGAATCAACCGTTTCTATCCCATGTACATTATATGACTAATGCTATATGGACAACATAACTTGACCACATGACATGTACCCAAAACTGGCGACATTAAACGACGTGACATGTATACATCAACTGTCATGTCATGTTATGTGATCTAATAATATAGTGTGAAAGCGCGGTAACCGTGGTTGATCAAAGTAAATAGTGAAATGAAAGAAATAGAATGCCATAACTTGCAAAACTATTTTTGGTAGATTTAGATGTTTTCAGAACCATTTTTGAAACCAATTAAGCTCATGACTTGTACATGAACTACAGAGAAATATGGCAGCTAAGCAAGTCAGCTTTCCAAAACAACAAGATAGATGTACACACAAGGCTCATGAGCAAGTACAATCAGGTCCCTGAGTGGTGGTTTATATGCATCCTTATAGGTAACATTGCAGCCACCATCTTTGCTTGTGAGTACTATAATGAACAACTTCAGCTTCCATGGTGGGGTGTTCTGTTGGCTTGTTTCCTTGCCATTTTCTTCACACTCCCAATTGGTATCATCACTGCAACCACAAACCAAGTAAGTTTTTCTTCTCCTCTCTCCTCTTAGGGTAAGTGTTATGGACATCTTAAACAAGCAAAAAAAGTATTTTTTCAGGTTAGGGCAAGTACCATAGGCACTCCAAACATCCAAACCCCTCCCTCCGGTCCTAGATTTGGGGAGGGAGTAAGGGGTTTGAGGGAGGAGGCAAAGATTATGCCGTGAGGCACAATCTGTGCCGTATGGCACAATCTCTGCCTAATTCTATACATACATAAATGTATGGAATTAGGCAAAGATTGTGCTAGTACAGATGGGAGAAATAAATGCATGTCGCACAGATTGTGTCGTGCGGCACAATCTGTGCCGTATGGCACTAAATGTGCCGTGCGTCCCTAATTTTCCATGGCACTTGCGCTCCCTCAAACCCTTAAACCCCTACCCCAAACAACCTAAATAAGGGTTTTCCATTGCACTTGCCCTTATATGATCTTCTAAATGAATTCAGATAGAGCTGAAAATGGTGAAATGTGATTCAAGGGTTTCATCAAGAATCAATTTTTTCAACAAAAATATAATTTTCCTTGTGTTCTTTCTTTTCTGCTGTTAAATAGACACCAGGATTGAACATCATAACAGAGTACATAATTGGATACTTATACCCTGGGAGACCCGTCGCCAATATATGCTTCAAGGTGTATGGGTACATCAGTATGACACAGGCCATCACTTTTCTTCAAGACTTCAAGCTTGGTCACTACATGAAGATCCCTCCTAGAACAATGTTCATGGCACAGGTAAGTTTCCTGCCTTCCTGGCTTTGTTAAGTGAATTTTGATAGAACTTGCAGTATTGCTAACTAACCTGTTTTCAAAACTCATTTTGAAAACTAACCCATTTTCCCATAGCTGATAATTCTATCCCATCTCGACCCATCTGTAGTATAGATATCGACTGTGCTGCATCACGATGCGGTCAAGACGGGTTAAAATTAATATTCTGATGGTTAGTGTCCAAGTTGAAAAAACGGGACACTAGGGCATAAAACCCATGGAACTTTGAGTGACAGAAGTTTGGTGTTTTGAACAAATGTAACTAACAATATTTCTGGTTAATCAGGTTGTAGGAACAGTTATAGCTGGATTGGTTTACCTGGGAACTGCATGGTGGCTCATCAATACTATCCCTAACATCTGCGATACGAATCTGCTTCCTCCAGATAGCCAATGGACATGCCCAAGTGATCACGTGTTCTACGATGCGTCTGTTATATGGGGATTGATTGGACCTCGTAGAATCTTCGGTGATCTCGGCACTTACGCAGCTGTAAATTGGTTCTTCTTAGCTGGAGCCATTGCTCCAGTTCTAGTCTGGCTAGCTCACAGAGCCTTCCCTGAGCAAAACTGGATTAGACTCATAAATATGCCTGTACTAATAGGCGCAACAGGAAATATGCCTCCAGCAACTGCAGTAAACTACACAAGTTGGATTATAGTTGGATTCCTTTCGGGATTCGTCGTGTATAGGTACCGGCAAGATTGGTGGCGACGCCACAATTACGTACTCTCCGGAGCGCTCGACGCCGGTCTTGCTTTCATGGGTGTACTTTTATATCTTAGCTTGGGATTGGAAGAAATCAATCTCACTTGGTGGGGAAACAACTTGGATGGGTGCCCTTTAGCAACTTGTCCAACTGCAAAAGGAGTTGTTGCTGAAGGCTGCCCGGTCTTCTAATTTGATGATCATGAAGAAGAAAATGTTGATCTTTCTGTATTGATTTTTCAATTCAATTGTCTTCCATTTGTACATAACTTGTTTAAAATTTCTGAACAAAGTTTGTGATGAATCAGATCTCTAAATACTTCAATAACATAGTTAAATAGTTGATGTTATTGCAAAACAAACCCACAAATTTTTTATTGATCATGGTGCCATTTATCATAATATTACGTTGAGGTCTGATCTCAGGATAGCACGTATTCTTTACATTGGACTTGTTCTTTATATTTGATTTTTATTAAAGCGTGTTCTTGAAGATGATCAATCCAATGGTTGATTTTGATAAATCATTATAAAAAAAAAAAAACCATCCCCGGATCATCTCCAAGTAATTAAGCTCTATTAGCGGGGTGTACGCCGCGTGTAAGAATCAGATGGCCAAAAGAATGTAAAATGTAAGAAGTTGAGGAGGGGTAATAATTATTAATACAATCATCATCTTTATAATTAAAAATTAATTATTATCATTATTATTAAAATTACTAATTATAGCATTGTTATTATTATTAATTATCATAATAACAAGTTAACATCAAAACTGCAATTAAAATTTTAAATTGCTCAAAAAAAATTATTTATTTTTCAAATGTACCTATACATAGCATATCAAATATTATTAATTAAAACAGCAAAAGGTAAAAAATAAAATAAATAAATAACTTATTATTTGTTCATCCTTCTTCTACGATCCATCCAGCGGCGAATATATACAACAATAACAGCAAGCGCACACCCTAACAAACATTCACAAACATATTCAATAACCTTTTTCAAGTATGGTGAGACTGAGCCCTCGTCATCGTGCCTCATAGTTGAATGAATCCCACAGTAGAATCGATTTTTCAAAATCACTTCCAATTCTCTCCTTGTACAAACGGAAAATTCCATCTGTGTCCAACGTCGCTCCATATAGTTCAACATTCTTATTTCTTTGTTGTTGATGATGTTGATTTTCGCGTTGGATTATGTTACTTAGGACCAAATTATCCCAATCTACGAATTAAAGTCGACCCGTCTTGGGGTGTAAATTGAGTGTCATTGGAACAATTTCGTCTCTCATGGTACTGCTACAATTACCTGATGACACATAACTTACCGGATTAAATCTTGAATAATCTGGTTGGTATATCATAAGATCAGTACCATAGTTAGTAAATTCGTGTAGTATTCGCGAACCATACGAATTTACGACTCAAAATACTGTTCACCTGCATGTTTGAAAGAATCAGTAAAAATCGTCTATTCGTTTGCTTCGCCCACATGTTTGAAAGAATCAGTAAAAATCGCCTATTCGTTTGCTTCCCCGAATTATTCGCGAACCGTGTCCGATCCAAACCAAACCTATTTGAAAAAAATGGGCTACAATAATTACAGTGCTTTAGCTGTACTGGATAGGATCTTTAATGAAGTACACCAAAAGTCTCAACTTGAGAAAGAAGATGAAGGGTTTATGCGTCAGTTTTTTGCTAGGGTTTTCTATTCTTCTCTGTTTAAAAAAATAAAAATCTAAAGATTTCTGGATTTTTGGACTTTTATCTTATATATTTTATTTCACATATACTTGGGTATTTTGTGTTTAGGTAATTGATTATGATATATATTTAAGTTGAAGACTTGTGGTTTGTTTATTGTTATTATTATATTTTATTGGTGACATTCCCATCAAAAAATATATTTTATTGGCTACGCGTAATAATTTTAGGCATGTTATTCCTATGTATACTCGAATTTTTAAGCGAATTGTTTATAATAGAAACCGAATTATACTCGAATTATTTTCGATTCGCACGTTTAGCGAATTCCATGTACCCGAATTGAACGTTTGCCGAATACCGAATTACTAACTATGGTTTGTACTCCCCGTATGAGCGATCGAACCTAGAGATACTCGAGATTAGGGTTTGTCCACTCTTCAATGTTTGGCCACCGAGAATCGTATCGGTAGGATAATTGAAACTCTCCCATATTATAACTTAAACTAGGAAATTAACCAAAGTGTTTGTATTTAATAGAAGAGTTAGGACGTCAGAGTTTTAATTAAAAATGCTTCAGCTGTAGGTCATGATGCATAATATCTATGGACCCATATGAAGTCCATCCAAATGATGATATTAGATGAGGATATTCACCATTGTCTCAAGAGGAATTTAGGCCTTAGGCAAAGTTTGAAAGTATACGTACCCTCTATTGGGTCTACATAGAGATAATCAAGAGTTCAAATTTTTGTGACCGAGGTGAGATTTATCTCAAGATAGATCATTCTCACAAAAAAAAATCCACAAATTTTTAATCCTATCAAATTTTTTTTGAAATTTTAAGATTTTTTTTACCATCAAATTTTAATTGAAAATAAATTATTAAAAGGATGCGATTATTTGCAGTGATGATCTAGACCATTCTTGCATAGAAATAAGTCTTGAATAATCGCAGAGAGCATAGTGTAAGAATATGTATGGTGCAAAAGTAGAAAATTCAAGTGTAGTTTAATTAAGTGTAATCTAAGATAACTTTTTAATCTTTATTCCATAAAACAAAAAAAAATTAAAACTTCTAACTCTTCAAAAATTATTTTACAACAATTTAATTAACAAGCTCATAATATTTTATTTCAATCGAAAGAGAACATTTTATTAGGGCCACTCATGTGCCTTAAACCCACCAAAATTTGGTTTGGATTTGAGGTTCTGATGTTGCGTAGGGCCAATGGGATTGGGCGAAATCTCGCGTAAGATTTTTGCGATCCCATTTTTTTAGAGATTTTTCAAAAGTTCTCTCGTAACATTTTCACAATTCTCATTTTTTCCCTTTTTTCCCCTTTTTTTTAGGTTTTTGTTTTTATTTGAAGACTTCCACTACATCAATTTTTTAGGATTTTTTAAGGATATTTGTTGTGGATAAGTTCCGCGAGGTCTCCTTCTCTCGGACCCTTGACCCCCTATAGAACACCCCAAACTAATGGTTCAACTAAAGGTTATGAGGTTCTGAGGCTTGAACTGACCATGCTCTTAGAAATTATTGGGGCCCCACTTTGGTGGGTCCCTAGGCAGTTGCCTAGTTTTCCCCTAAGTGGGGCCGGCTGGATATTCTTCTTAGCATCATGATAAAAATTAGCAGGTGATTAAGCTATTCAATTTCAATCCATGGATGACAAAGAGAGTTTTAGAATTTGCTGATTTTATGTATCTACATAATCACGAGAATATCATAAGTTAAAATAAGTGTTTGAGAGCCCCATGCTCTATAGGCCATTGTAATACGTTACCATTATCGTTATCAGTGCAAATATCGTATACGGGTTGTATTTACAATACACGATACGGCATATTGTACGGTGTATTCAATAAGGGGCAACAATCCAGCTTTAAAATACTTGTGTTTTATCTTTTATGTTTTATTTTTGTTTTATTGGTTCCAACCTATTTAACACTTTATACTTGCACTAGTTGTAACCTGCGCCGTTGGTATGGCCCAATGTCGTCTCACATTTTGGTCGTCTAAATTATGCTATAAAAAGTCTAAAATATGTCGATAATGTGTCGCATGTATTCTGTTCGTATTTAATACCAAAAATGTATCTTATTTTTCTTTTTAGTTTTTTGCACTGATCTCATTTTGAAGATCTTCAAAAATACTTTTCAAAAATATAAATTTTGTCAAAAATTGATTTCTAGATAAAAAATTATAATATTTTTATTGAAAAAATTTAAGAGCACAAAAATTTCTCTCTGTCACATGTACACCTTTTTTCTCTACAAATTCATACTAATCATATGCTCTTTAGATACTCTTAACTTGCTCTATTGCAATTGATTATAAATCATAGGATGCTTTTTAGTTCATCTCCGCCAACCATTGATAGCTATACATAAACCGAACTTTTCTGATTTATTATATAGATAGTTATGACTTATGATTTCCGAATGATTTGTTTTTTTGGGTCTTCTTTGCAAAGGATTGATTGATACAATGGGTTTTTTTTTTCCATATAAGCATTTAGATGTGTATGTGTGAATTCACATAAGCATATCATGAATTCGGATATGTGGTATGATATATGCAATTGAAATATTTAATAAATATCCAAGAACTCTATTATGGGGCATTTTTAGTTCCAATTATAGTCTTATTTTGTCTTTTTATGTCATTATAATAGTATAAATGATGGAGATCTTGTTGATGGACTTTCTTCTCCTTTTTCTTCTTCTTCTCTTTCTTTTCTCCAATTTCTGTGCAGGTTCTACATTAATTTGGTATCAGAGCCAGGTTCTAAAGCATAGGTTCAGTCCAACTTCATCATCCTAAGCATACAACACCTACAAACAAAACTGAAACCACAAAGAAGGTTGTAGCTTGCATGTTGATTCAGACTTAAGCAGGAGAAACCAATAGAGTTCCAGAAACCAGCATCCTGATCGTGTAGAAAATATGAAAAAGGAACCGATTTCTGAGTTTAATAAAGAAGAAAAGGGTTTGAGATGATGGAGCAGAGGGAGTTTACAGCAGCATCAACAACAGAATTTGTTCTTCAGCATCTTCTTCTTCTGCTCGTTGTCTGTTCTATTTCCCGACATCTTTCCTCGCTATCGATCACCACCATCCTCACAAGCTCCATACGCAGGAACCGAACTTCGTGAGAGGCTTCCATCTTCCTTTCCTTTTATTTCATTCTCTCTTTTAACTTTCTTCTACTGCTGTTTTATTTTGACCTAGACTTTTCATGGTTCTGGACCCTTACCACAACAACTTCATTAATTCTCTTAACCTTTAAAGCCCAGCCCACCTTATCATTTTGAAGCCCAACCCAATGTTTTAAAAACCAGACCAGTAATCGAACCGGAGAAGCTAGTGGGTTGGGTCAATCTGGTTCAACCAGTGGGTTGACCAGTGGGTTAAGTCTAAACTATTAATATAATATGTTAGGTCCATGAGTTCACTCATGTCATATTTGTCGAATTTCGTGTCAAAGGTAAACTCAAGATGGTCAATGTAACTTGAGTTAGAGTTAGTGAGTCATTCGGTTCGTTGCGAAGCAAAGACTCCAAGAAGCTCAACTCACCACCNTATTTTGTTATTTTTAAACTTTAAATAATTATATTAGATTTTAACAAAATTTATATGTTTGGAAAGCATCCGTCGAGATCTTCGAGATAAGATCAGTCAACAATATTTTTTTGATAAGAAAATATATATATATATATATATAAATTACTACGAATTTTTTACAAAAATATTTTTGCATTTGATTTTTAATAACATATTTCAACAAAATTTATAATTCGAATTTCGATACATGCTAAAAACGGTTCAAAAGGCTGAAGGTGCCATGGCCCCCCAGGTCTCAAGGTGGCTCCGCCCTTGCCCACTTCCGATTTTCTCTCTATCTCTTCATCTCTCTCCAATTACTCTAGCACAAAAAAATACGTGCAACCCATGTGTACAACGCTTGCAATACCGTAAAACGATAGTAGAAATTCTAAACAAAATACTTATTTGTCTCAAATAAATTCAAAAGAAAAAAATAATAAAAATTGCAATTGAAATATTGAATTACTCTTAGGCCCTGCTTGGTACGCTGGAAACGTTTGCCCTGCAAACGTTTACAGCTGTTTGGATGATTTTTGAATGC
Organism: Macleaya cordata; assembly: GCA_002174775.1. Lineage (NCBI taxonomy): Eukaryota > Viridiplantae > Streptophyta > Magnoliopsida > Ranunculales > Papaveraceae > Macleaya > Macleaya cordata. The sequence goes on from MVGT01000061.1 coordinate 93,978, forward strand.
TTGGTAAGCCTACCGTAAATTTCACTTATGGTAATCATTTCCCATGGTCCACTTTTTTTAGGCAAAACTCACAACAAATGTTCCCGGCTCTAAAAGGGCCGGGAACGAATGCAACAACTTAACAAAAGAGAAACCCTCGATCCCTCACTCTATCACGATAGATCTGCTCCCATCTTCTCCAAGCTCTCTCATCTTCTTCCCCACACAGACCACACTGTAAGTATCTCTCCTTAATCTATCTCTCTATCTCTCTCTCTCTCTCTCTCTCTCTCTCTCTCTCTCTCTCTCCCCCTCCCTCTCTCTAATCGAACTCTCCATCATCTCTCTCTACTCTGTTTTTTTTTTCTCTCAGATCTATCTCTCCTTCTTATCTGTTTCTTTTCTGATCTCTCTATTTTACATGCATTGATAGGAAAAATCATGGCAATTTTTATCTTTTTTCCCCTTGGGATAGACTCCATCTCATTTCTTTTTAGTGACATAGCTTATTCATTATTTCAGTTTCTTGACATTATCAGATGCTTCTATTTGAATAGTATTTTCCTTTATTCCTTTCTCTGGTACATTGCTAATTCATAAATCTCATTATCTTTATATGATTTCAGTGTTTCTATAAGTAGGGTTTCTGATTCTGCTTGGTGTTTATGTTATTACCACTAAATCATAAACCTCTTTTGGTGTTTTTGTTCCTGTGTAGAAATATGTATGTTTTACTTTTTCTACAACATTTGATCTCTCTCTTATATGTAGGTGTTAAGTAGTTTCGTCTAATCTGCATACTGTATTTTATTTACATGGTTTAAGTTTTGTGTCATTTGAATGACATCGTTATATTTTAGATTAAGTTTCATTTTAGTTTTTGTTTGACTCAAAATTAAAGGTTGAGATCCAAGATTTTAATACTTGGAACTTCCAAAGGCCCAACTACTCTCAGTTCTTTCTCCTCCTTTCTTTGTCTTCCATTTTTATAAAGGGAAAAAGTCCCAAATCTTTTTTTATTATTAATCAAATCTCTTCAATTTATAATGGTAGGATTTAATTTAATTTTATGTTATTGTTGTTGGTTTATAAATCCCTCTTTATGGTTTTGAATGAGATAACCATTTGCAATGGAAATCCTAGAATAATTCCATTAGAGAAAACCCTAGAAAAATTCTGTACAAAATCCCTAAATTTCTCTTGAGCTTTCTATTATTTTGAACAATTTTATTTACTGTGAAAAATCATTGTTTGCTATAATAATTCTTTGTTGCTTCGATTTCATATTTTAGTGATTTCTTTGATGTTTATTTCTTTATGTAATAATGTAGAGTACATTTAATCAGTTAGAATTTATTATTTTTAGATATATGGTTAGGGTTTTAGGAAAAAATATTTTTGAGATATATGGTTATAGCTTTTTGAGATATGAAAGTAAGTTTTTGGTTTAATGGTTGTTAGGTTTTGTTTTCTGTGAGTCCTATTATTATCTTAGTTTAGTTTTGTTTTTACAAGATTCTTTTTGTTCAACTTTATTTTTTTATAATGAAATTAGATTATTTTAGTTTTAGCTCTAATTTTTCTCTTTTTACAAGTCATTGATCTAATTACACAACAAAAATCTTGTTGTTCATTAATCTTCTTTGTTGTACTCGTTTCAGGTGTTGGAGAGAGGAGCAAAAAGCTTCCTAGTTCCTACAACATATTTATTTTGTTGTAGCGGTACCTTGTGCAAGGACTTATTTCGAATTCTGTAAGATTTTTTATTACATTCATATCATTTTCTAGAATATAAAATAAAGCTAGAAATTTACATTTCTTGAGCATTACTTATTTCGAATACCTAGTTGCATTACTTTTTTTTGGAATCTAGTTGTGTAGGATCTAGGATAGAAGATAAAGCTAGGAATTTATATATTTATTTGAAGTTGATAATTTAATTACTGTAAAATAAATAGATTAATTTACTTTGGGTGGTATATATATTTTCTCCGGTCTACCTTAATATAGGATGGCAAACCTGCATGATGAGCAAAGTCGAAAAAGGAAAGCTATTACAGTAATGGGATTTATTATTTCAATCAAGTCAATGGCTCGGGCCAGGTTGCTTGACATTCCAAGGGAACCATATAGTTTGAACAAACCAGGAAGGGAATTGTATATTGATTCCATTCTTCTAGATGATGTAAAGTGTCGTGATAATCTACGTATGGGGATAAGTGCTTTCAATCGTTTATGTACATTGATGAAAGAGAAAGGTTTATTAGCTGACACAAAGAATTGTCTAGCTGAGGAACAACTGATGAGGTGCTTACACTTACTTGGGCACAATGTACGACACAGAGTGTTGGAGGGTAGGTTTTTTCGATCTCGGGAGACAATAAGTCGCCAATTTGGTGAATGTCTTACAGGCATTCTTCGTTTGTATAAGTGCTTGGTGGCTGATCATGCAGATAAGATTTATTCATCAACTCAACTACAAATTACCTCTGACTCTCGATTCAGCCATTACTTTAAGGTAAAAATCTAAATATATCAAAAATAATTTTTTTAGTATGTATTAAGTAGTAAATTGTCTCTAATTAAGATTTTAAATAGGATTGTGTTGGTGCTTTAGATGGGACACATATTGTTGCGACAGTACCAATCGAAGAACAACCTAAATTTAGAGGGAGGAAAGGTAGGATTGTGCAAAATGTGATGGCTGCTTGTTCGTTTGACCTCAAGTTCACACATGTCCTTGCTGGTTGGGAGGGATCTGCACATGATCAAAGAGTATTGGATGACGCATTGACAAGGCCTAACCCATTTGTTGTTCCACCCGGTATTCCTATGCCATCCTTATTATATATTATAAGTATTATTAGTTATAAGTTAAATAATATTGAAAATAATTCATAGTTATATTTTTTATAGGAAAGTACTATCTCGTGGACGCAGGATATACAAATCAACCTGGGTTTCTTGCTCCCTATCGGAATACACGCTACCATATCAATGAACATAGAGGGCGTACTCCGGAGAATAGTAGAGAGTTATATAATAAAAGACACTCCTCTCTAAGAAATGCAATAGAAAGGGCCTTTGGTGTGGTGAAGAAACGATGGCCCATACTGTCATGTGAATCATTTTACCCATATAAAACACAAGTAAAAATTGTTTTGGCTTGTTTTATCTTGCACAACCATATAATGGGTGTGGATCCAACTGATCCATTAATAGCAGAAGTTGATGAAGAGCTTGAAGCAACGAATACGGTTCCTGAAGATGATTTACTTACACCTAACAATTCTCAAGCATCACAAAGAGAAGGACAAATTAGATGGAATCAAAGGAGAGATGATATGGCTCAAAAAATGTTTGATGATTACAGAAATAAGAGACATAGTATATGAAATTTGAACAAATATATACTTTTTTGTGCAGTCCATAGGAAATGAAAGATTAGTACATAACATTTTTTGGCGTGCTAATCTTACAAACATCTTTTATGATGTGCTTTTGGTAGAAAAGAAAAGTTAGTATAAGATTTAGTATTTTTTGTGTCCATAGTCATATAGACTACATTTTTTGTGTATTGTTCATGCAAAACTTTTAGTTATATATATATATATGAAATTTCTTAGTAAACTAGACGTAGTGATATCATTTTTGTTGGTTCTTTGTTATTCTGATAGAACTATCTTATTTTCAGTATAAGATATGGATGGTGATGATTCTCAAATTGAAATAGACCCAAAAGGTAAGGGGAAGCAAATTAGATGGACAACAAAAATGGACACTGTTCTTCTCGATGTTTTATGTGAGCAGGCCAGGATTGGTAATAAGCGAGACAACGGTTGGAAAGATTCTGTCTGGAAAACTCTATTAGATGCCATCTTTGAGAAGACCCAAGTGCATGTTGAGAAGAAACATGCTGAAAGTCGACTTCGTACAATGAGACAAGAGTATCGTGCCTTCTATGAGATAAAAGAAACTAGTGGCTTTGGATGGAGCACCCTTAAGAATACTATTGTTGCAACTGATGAGCTTTGGAATCTCCTCGTCCAGGTATGATTCTTATTACTAAATTTAAATTATATTTATTTTATACAATTTAAGTATCATATTAATATATTTTTATATGTTATATGCTAAACAGAATAAACCAAAGTTTAAGCATTTTAGGGATAGGGGATGCAAGTGGGATTTTGAGAAGTTATCAATCATTATCGGGAATGACCATGCCACTGGAAGTTATGCACAGGGTGGACTGGATTCTGAAACGGTTGTTCATGATGTTGATGAAGACTGTAACAATGATCAACCAAGGGAAAATGTAGAAGAAAGTGTGAATGACACCGATGAAGGAGTTGATCAAACTTCTACAAACCCATCTTCTTCAGTTCAGAAAAGGCAACACCGCAAGAAAACAATGATTGATGATGCAGATGATTGGTTCATTCGAATGGATGCTAAGGTAGATCTTATGGTAGAATCAATTAACCCCATGACATTTGTCAAACAGTTGCATGAACAGGTGATGCAGATGGAGGGGTTTAGTTCGACATATCTGAACCGTGCATTTGAGATGTTGCGAAGAGATGTTTTCGGAGCTGAGATTTTTCTGGCTAGAAAGACAGAGTATAGGAAGGAGATGTTAGAAGAAATGCGAGATAAGATCGAAACTATTTGAAAACTATCTTAGGTTGCTATGCATGTCTGAAACTTATATTTTATATGTGGATGTTCTTACTTTTCTTATGTTGAACTTAAAAAGTCTAAACAATGTTTTATTTTGGGGTTTGGTGATGGATATATTAGTTTACATGTTAAGTTTTGGACATGAGAATGTTATGTAAACATCACGCAGGTTATTTTTATATTAATTATGCAGGTTTTTTACATGGGCCTATATGATCGATATACATAAATTATATATGAATGGCCATATAATCTTATTTATTAATGTTAATTTTATAAATGAAATGTTGCAAATGACTTTGCAGGTGGAGAAATAAAGAAATTTTTTTTTGTGATTTTTTGCATTTGCATGTGTATACCAAGCAGCCGTAAATATTTACAGAATATTTGCAGTGGGCATACCAAGCAGCAGCATAAGTTTACCGTAATAAACATCTGCTGCTGTAAACGATTGCAGCGGTAAACGTTTGCCGACAGCAAACATTTCCCGTGCTACCAAGCAGGGCCTTAAGAACAAAAGCACATAATTTTGCTCATCAAAAACTCACACAAAGTAGCTTATTGCTTGTTTGCGACCATCAATGATTTGATGGAAGAATTGGACCAACCCCTTTTTTGTTGACTCTCTTTCTTCCTTCTATAATCGGTCCAAAAAGCTTTATTGATAGAACAAAGTTACCATTATTGAGCATTGGAGCGTAAGATATCGGTTCCCTCCCACACGACTGTACCACCAGTGGTTTGAAGTATGAGTTTTCCATCGTTGTAGAGGAGAGGAGTATTGATGATGGATGATGAAGGGGAGGATCGTTACGATTAACTGACCAAACTAGGGTTTTATCAGCCGATTTGACGAACTATCATATATCGAGGACGTAGTGACGACAATCATAACATAATGGGTAGAAGCCAAAAGCAATGTTGCCCGAGGGAGAGAGCCAGTAAGAAGTGCTAGTAGTATTGGATTCATTATAACTTGGTGAATAATAAGAAGAAAGAGATGAACCCCTTGTTATGTTGAAATTGAATTCATCAGAGGATTCAACAAATGCTACTACTGATAATAGAAGAAGGGAGGAGAGAGAAATGAGAGGAGAAAGAATTTCATTCTGAATTAGAAAATAATTTGGAAGCTCTTTTTGATCTATAATCACTAGCACAATTTTTGAGATAAGAGACTAGATGACCCTTTATTTTATAATCATTATTTTAGAGTTTGATTACAACTCTGAAACAAGAGTTTGTTAAAAAAAAAAAAAAAAGAATTTCTATATGTCAGAAAATTAGAAAAAAATAAAAATAAGATTTCATAATCTAAAGAAAACGAAAGTTTTCCTAACTTGCTTGAGGCGGTTTATTTAATTCCTCTTTTAAGTTTGATTTTGAGATTTCTCAAAATCTCATTCTGCTATAGCCCTGGAATCATCTTCATGTGATGTGTACCATAGATCTTACTCACTATTTCCTTCAGAGTATATAAAAAAGATTCTAAATATAGCAATTATATAGATATTGTCTATAGATTAGTATGATCAAAAAAATTCCCAATTAAGCATAGTAATTAATTATATATAGATAACTAGATTTGTATATAGATACTGTATACATACAAATCAGGGTTATAAGTTCTAATGATTTCATGAATTTGTTTAAAGGCTGTTAAGGATAATTGTGTTATAAATTTCCCTAGGATCTCTCCTATAATTTCCCAATAAATTCCCTTAACGCCATATTTAGATAGTGGGAATGGAAATCACATTCCTGGGGAGAGGGAATCACAAACCCACCTCCCCGTGAATGTGATTCGTGAGGAGGGGGAATCATAAGCCCACCTCTCCCTTGGATTTGCTATTCCTTCATTTTTTACCATTTTAAATTACTAATGGCGAGCAGGCGAAGACTTACCCAATCACTACTCTGATACCATGTTGTTCGAATGAGTGATTTGAGTTGGAAAAGAAGTCTCTGTTGTATCTCTTAAATGACAAGAGAGAATAGAAACAAGTTTATAAGCTAGAACAAAATAATCTGAAAAGACTAGGTTAGAATTTGGAGTAAGACATGCTAGAAAGAAGGAAACTTTTGATAAGGAAGAAGAATAATACATGCCTACACATTTTAATTTCAATATTAGTGTACAAATACAAAAGGTGTTGTTATTTGAGATCTCCAGCTTCATTTTCAATATAAATGGTAGAATAAGCAAGTAGTCACATTACCTTCAATGACGACGAATTGTGCACTCTCCCATCAATATCCAGAAAAGAAAATAAGAGTCGTCTTGAAGCCTCAATACAACACGGATTGCTTTGTCCCTTTACTGACGAACAAATCAGTCCCTTGTTCAACATTTCGAGGATCATGAGACCTTTAGCAATATTGATTCCCCATTCAACTCATCTGGGCTGAAAAATTCATCCAACTGCCTTTAGAAATACAAAGTGAACTGTATCTTGTTTATGATTCCACCATTTAACTCAATTGAGCTGAAAGATTCATCCCTTACTGCCCTTATACAAAGTGCACTCTATCTGAAATTTCTGTTTATACTTCCTCAATTAATTCAACTGAGCTGAAATGATCCTTCCTTTATGGCCTCTAGAAATATGAGGACTGTTCATCAAGAACATTCAAGTGAGCGAGTATTCGGGCTGCCAAAGATTTTGTAACACTACTTCCCCTCTGAGTTATATCAACCAAAGGCATCTGAGCTGAAGCTCCATACTTTTGCTTGAACTCTATCAACCGGAAAATCCTTTCTAAAGCATGCAAAGCTTTCTCCTGCAAGTTGATGGAAGGGGAACTTAGCAACCTTATTATAGGCATAATGGCATTTCTCTCACTAAGAACTTGACTACCACTTTGCAGTCGTTCTCCATCGATCAGTGTCAAAAGTGCCTTTAAAGCAGCTTCACAGGCCCCTAAATCTGGCTCCCCTAGAACCCTCACAAGTGGTACCACAGCATCAGCCTCCACAAGGCAAAATGATGACTCCACTGAGCATATTCCCATATGAACTGGGCAACCTGTTTCTGGCGGAGGTGAGAAGCACCAGAATCCCCGGCGCCTAACTATTGGTTTGCTTAACCTGATTGAACTCTCAGAAAACTGAGCAAGTGAAATAGCTGCATGTTTTTTCATTAAAGAAGTCCCTGATTGTAGCAACTGGACTAATATGGGGATAATACCAGTTTCAGCTGTCCTCATTTGCCATTCCTGGTTTGTTGAAACAGTGAAACGACATATAGCTCCAACAGAATTCTCCTTTAGTTGGTTTCTATTAGAAATTTCATCTGTCAGAAATCTGAAAATGATTGGAAGAGCCCCGGCATCTAGAAGCCACTGCGTGATTTGGCTAGGGTCTCTGGGAAGGTTAGAGATGATACCCATTGCAGCATCGACCTCTTCCTCATCTTCGGAAGTTGTGACGATCCTGAGTAAAGTTCCAATGCATCTCTGATCCACATGCTCTGATACCATTCCTTCATCACCATCTTCTGTTAAGCAGCAGAAGAGTTTCACAGAGTCGGCGCGTATGTTGATGTTATCGAGCTCACACAGGTGAACCAATACTTGAACAGCTGAGCACTGTCAATAAAATATATACAAACATTAATCAGAACACCAATTAACAGACACTAGATACAGAAGTACAAAAAGTTTCTAGTATTTCGCAGGATTAGAAGTCCAGAATCAATTTACTGATGTAAATACAATTGTCCTCTATTTCTCATGGATCATAATAAGAGATATTGGAGATACCATCTATAAGATAATGCAGAACATGAAAGAAGGAAAGAAACTTTAAATTCCATTTGGGGGAGATGCTAACTCTTCGGGGATACTTTAACCAGGAGGCAAGGATAAATTCCTCAACAACCGTGCACATGCAGTCATAGAAAAGAATAGAATATTGGAAAAAAAAAACCGCTCAAACTCAGCTTACAAAATCTTCTAGAGTTCCATTAACTCCCACTTCAAATTTCAGAGAATCATCATCCTCAAATATTGAAGAATAGCGAAGTGGCTAATCAGATGCTCAACTTTTGGACTTCAAAAACATCTTCTTCTTTTTGTAGGAGGACTTCAAAAACATCAAAACATACTAAAAATTCTAACATCAAAAACTGTCCTAAAATTAGAGCATAAGCACCAAAAGCCAAATATGGATGTCATGATGCGTAAGAGACATGTTTACCAGGTCTCAACTCTCACTTTCTGGGAATTTCTCTTTATAGCAGACGTCTGAAGAAAATAGGTGGCACCTTATTATTTCTTGCAGGACTGATCAGATTGGCAGTCAATCACAGATGGTGAATTACTTTTCGTTTGTTCAACACAAGAGTTTGACAACCATACAGCTACTACTTACTAGTGAATCAGATTTCTTCTCTGACATAAGCATTGGAAGACAGAATGCACAATAATATCAGTATGTATGCCCTGGATTTTTATGCAGATATGCATCTCAGCTTATGTTTCTATGATCCAGCTATTTTTATACAGATCCCGCAGAGGTAACTTTGATCCAGGCTTCTATGAAAAGATACTCCATATACTAGTGGATTACATGACGATCTTTTCATCATGCAGAAAATGAAGTACATATTTATGAATGCAAAAAAGAAGAGAAATACCAAATACAGATTCATACCTGTCGAAGCTTGGACCTTATGTCCGTTGCAGTGTGGGGTTCACACATGGCATGAAAGGCTCGGAGTATGCTTCTTTGAACAGCAGGTCCCGTAAGGTTAATTAGAGAGAAGAGCCTGAAAATTTCTTCATCAGATTCTAGTAAGGACAACTGTGGGTGACCGGACTGATGCGCTGTGGTTGATAGAGCAAGATTCATAATTGTGGCTGCCACCTGTTCTCGCAACCTTGGAGATGATGAGTGACGGTAGAGGAGATCAAGTAGCAGTCTTGCTGCTCCTTCTCTAATCATCTGCAAGCCATTCCGTGGTAGGCTCGAGAGATGTTGAAGAGATTCAACAGCCACTTCTTTGATCTCCGGATCATCATGTGAGGCCAGGTGAAGAAGCGGACCCAGTACCCCATCCTCAACCAGGGTAGACTTACCATGATCGCTCAACTCCATTTCAGCTAAAGTTGCTGCCATGAGCTTTTTGACATTTTCTGGCCCTGCATCAAGTGGTTGACTTGAAAATTAAGTGACAGAACAGATACTGCAGGTTCAGCCACTCAAAAATATAAGCTTTAGACCACAATAAATATTCACCTTACAAGTATCACCGCCTGGCAGAATAGCATGTAGATTTATTTTAAGAGACAATTGACAAATTCATTAAATGTTTAGTTTTTCTAAGAACTGTAAGCTTTAGATATTGTAACCTTATATTCAAGCGTTATTTTATGACCTACTGGCAATATTAAATATACTTTAAGAAGCAATGCACAAATAGATTAGGTGTTGAGATATTTCTGATGAAATCAATGAACATACCCACCCAGAGATAACCAGGTTTAAAGTTTGAACACCTAAAACCATAATTTACACAGCAAAAAGACAAAATCATGAGGCACTAAACTCACGTCGTCAAAAGAACATAGCATGCACCTTGTTCTGGCAAATAAACTCTAAGCATGCGTGTTTTCAAAAATTCAACCATGTAAGTGTATTTCATATTGCCACTCAGGGGTTTTAAAGTTGGAAAATCTCCATGCCCACAATTTCAGGTAACCGATAAACAGTGACAGAATGTTTGATTCACATGTAAAGCTGAAGCACACTGATATTAATAAAAAATAAAAGAGAAGGTACTCGTGTCCTTCTTATGTAGAAAATGTTAATGTGATAAAGATGGTGAACATCACACTGATGAGTTCCCAATACACTTGCAAAGTATCTGATAAATAAGACGTACATAGATGATATATGTTAACCTGGAATAGCATGGAAGTTGTAGGATATGGAAAATTGTCTTCATTTCTCATAAGAGAAGTACAATCTGAATCTATTGAGAGACTGACTTTTTCAGTTGTAAACCAATAGAATCTCCACTTGAAGGTCATCAATAAAATCAAATGAATGTAAGCTTCGTGTAAATTCGACTACCTATGTAACGAATTCCATTGTGTCTTTGAGATTACATGGTAAACTTATTTTCTTGACTATAATAAGTTCAGAATATGCTTTTATTATGCTGATCACAATATTTTGGTATAAGCTGTAGATGATGAAAATGAAATTAATTTTGCTACAGCATTAGGGAGTACTAATTTCATTTCGATCACCTGAAGAAAGACGCTGCAACAAAGGTTTAAAATAATTTGCTTTTGCCATCTCTATAATATTCTGATCAAGGAACGAGAGATTCTCCAAAAGCTTTTTCGCATCGTTGACAGCTTGAGTGTCATCGCTGCTTGAAATAGTCACAAGGAGGAGTATGCAGCCCTGACTCTTCCCAATGTGGTCACGTACTACAATACTTTTTGACAATTCCAAAAGTAATGGCACTGCTAACTTTCTTTCCCCAATACGACGCCCAAGGGAACGGACAATGAATTCAATGGAAGAATCCACTTCCACGATTCTTTCCTGCAAATTTATTTTATCAGCAATAGAATCTCATAGAAGATCTTTGCTGCAATTTTCATACTTCAGTTACGATGAATAAATAAAAAAGGAACATCTAGTACCTCACTGCTTAAAGATTAACCAGATGTTAAAGGAAGAAGTAGAGGATTAGCCACATGTTATATTGAAAGGAAAAAGTAGATTATCTTTGTATTACTCAACCAATTGCCCTTAATAATCGTGGGATTTATTTAATAAAACCAAATTTACAACTTTACAAGTCAAGTTAATAATAGTATTGACTTGTCCATTGTAGTTAGTGCCCGAATTAAAAGAGAGGTATAAAGTATAAACTGAAGTAGCGAGTGTAGAAGTTAGAGATACCTTATTGTCATCGCTATCCTTTGCCAAGATGCAAAGAACAGCCAAAGCGCGATTCCTAATCTGATTATTTTTTCCTCCAAGACGTTTGATAAGAAGCGGTATGTAGTTTTCCAGTACTACCCATTCTCGGTGCAAGTTTCTTTCTTCGCATATATCTTGCAGCTGGCCCAGGGTCTGAAGCACTTCTTGGTCCTCATCTAAGAGGATTTTGCTTTTCAAAGAAGCAATTCTGATCATGGTGTTCCTATCCTTCCATTCTTGAATTGACTGCTGCAGAGTTTTGTTAGGCCGTAGTATATTTGGATTTAACGGGGTAATGGTCAACGGACAAAGGTTGTTCCCCTCTGCTAACCACTTCTCTATCGCACTTCTCTCAAATGTCTGCCCAGAGGACGTCTCCACAGGGTCCACCATAACATCTCCAGTGATTGGACAATAGAACGACTGGAGAGGCTCCAAAGGTTGGGTACCTAAAGAATTCCTCTTGTTCAAATAACTAATCTGTTTCTCCTTAGGAGATGAAGCGGCATCCGCCCTTCCAAGCAATGCAATGATCTGTTCCATTTGTATAGCCTCAGCCTCATCCTTCCTCAACTGTGCCTCTTTTATCTCATTCTTGAATTCTTCAAGTTCCTTTTTCAGTGCCATCCGATCCGTTGAGATTCCAACAGCTTCTGCAATGAGAACCAACAATTTATTTGCATAAGAACGATCAAAATTCCTCTCCTGTACTCCTGATTCAATTTTCTCCAAAATTTGTTCCTCTTTTATAGCTGCCTTAAATTCCATTCTCAACATATTCTCACATAGCTTGTTGATCTCTTCACTTACACCTGATGAGAGATCTAGTGAGACCAAAGGGATGAGGCTCAGTGCTCGGCTAATCTCTCTTGTCGTGCGTTCTAAGCGCTTAACAATCTTACGACAATTGAACAAGAGATAGAACTTGCTTCTCTTGCTGCAATCCTGAATTAGCTTTTTTGCATCTTTAATTTCCTGGTCAAGAATCTCAATAGCACTACTCAAGCTTTCGGAGTTAGCAATATTTTTCCTAATCAGCTCTTCTAAAACAAGAGCTATCCTTTCCAAATAAGCTGACAATCTCGAAAAGCTCTCCTTCTCAATGACAACATCCTTGGCGGTACGTGCTGTTGCAACTATGATCTTTACAAGCTGAGAAAGGGCTTCTGAAGCCGGAGCAAGTGCGACATCCATTACCATTTCATTTGTCATCTTGTTACCAGAAAACAGAAATTAGGAATCCAACAATTCCACCGTCACACTAATAAGCAATAAAACAAGCTTAGTAGCATGAAATTTTATTTAATCTTGACCAGGATTTTTCAATTCCCCCTTCCTATTCCATCACACAAGCAAACTCCAATCCNTTGTCACTTTAGGGTCCTAGGTTCAAAACCCAACAAGCTCATTTTTGCAAAATGTAAAAATTATAACACTTTAACTTAAAAAAAAACCGGTTTAAAAATCAACTGGGTCACCTGGTTCACTGGTTCAACCGGCCGGGTCGACCGGTTCACATTCAAAAAGACGGTTTTTGAGAAAATTACTGGGTCAATGATGACCCGAACCGGAAATTTGACTGGGTCACCGGTTTACTGGTTGAACCGGCCGGTCCGGGCCAGTTTTTAAAACACTGGCCCAACCTACTAACCTAAACCATTTGGCTCCAGGTCCATACCTCTTAACCATCAGCCCATTAACTAAACCTAACCCTAACCTGAACCTGACCCTAACCCTAACCCTAAACCTAACCCGAACTTGACCCTAACCCTAACCTGACCCTAACCCGACCCTAACCCTTAAAAAAAAAACCTTTGTCTTATTCTCTTTCTTGTACACATAGTAGTAGTTTATATTTATTATTACTTGGCATTTATGTTCTATATCGGCACATTGTCACCTCTTTTCATACTCCTATATCATGACCATCCGTGATCTTTCTGAGACTGTCTCAACTCTGGAAACTGATGTCAAAAATATAAAAACCGACATCACTACCAGTAACAATGATGACACTGCAATGAAGAATTCCTTAACCACTTTACAGGACTCAGTAGATCGTTTGACTGAACAGGTGTCCCGTATAGCTACATCCCTAGGAAAGTGTCCCACACCAGAAACAAGAGGTGTCCCACAAGTTGAAACCCCTAGCCAAGGTCTCCTTCCTACTCCAGTGTTACGACGTGAGGATCAAGTCCATGAGTCACTTCCTATAGGCAGTAAAGTACAAATTCCTCATAGGATTCCATCCCCTCTACCTGTCTTACCTTCTGACTTGTCCACGCGTCCTAGTCCCTTGCCCGTGCCTAGCCTCCCACCTTTACAGCCTTGACATGTTGACCAGATTGAGATTGTGCTTGATCGTGAGATTGTTGCCTCTCCCGATGCTGGTTTTCAGCGTTATCTTGTTCGATGGGTTGGTCGACCAGATGCCGATGCTACATGGATTACTGAGGACGAGTTTAACTGCATTGATCCTGATCTATTGGAGCAGTAACGTTCTTTTGACTCTCCGGAGGCGAGTTTTCCTCAGCCGGGGGGAAATGATGGAGATCTTGTTGATGGATATCGTGTTTATAGGCGTAGACATAGATCATAGGAGTTTTATGTCATTTACTGTTGTTTTAGGGGTATTTTGGTCATTAAGAGTATTTCGTTATTTGTTGTTTAAAGGGTATTTTGGGTAATTCAGTTTACTATAGGGTGTTGTGGGAGTCGTGGGTAGTGAATGGAGTAGTGGTAGTTATTTTTATTATTTATTTATATTATGATGTGTTGTTAGGGACGATCAGTATTGTTGAATGAATGAATTGTTGTCTTCTCTCCCAAATTACTCCCAAATTCCTCTGGTTTCCTCTACTTTCTTCTTCCTTTTCTTTTCTATCTTTCATTCTATTTCTTCTCCTTTCTTCTCCTTTTTCTTCTTCTNGTAGCATGAAATTTTATTTAATCTTGACCAGGATTTTTCAATTCCCCCTTCCTATTCCATCACACAAGCAAACTCCAATCCTTTTTTTTTTTTTAAACAAATCTCAGCTTTTGGGCTGAAATTTAATTCACTCCATTTTTCACGAGTAGGAACTAGCAGAATTTGAAAAAAAAAAAAAAAAAACTAAATTTCAGAGTTTCATTCCTTATTTCCTCATCTTTTCTCATCCAAATTCTAAATTCGACAAGGAAAGTGAAGACCTTATACTTCTAATCTAGCAATCTGTTTGACACAAGTTTCCAAAGAGAACCTGTAAATAAAAAAAAGAATTTACAATCACCAAAATTTCCAGTCCAACATCTCCATTAAAGCAATCAAAATTGCAATAACAAATAACAAAAATTCAAGTTATCAAGAACTTCTCTTAAAATCTAAAAATTTTCTTCAGTTTATCTTAGCTCGAGCTCAAAAACAGAAGAAACTGACCTGCTAGACGATAAGCTCCACTGGAAAACCATAGAAGAACGAAGTAAAGTCGATTCAGAAAGAAATCCTTCAAAACTTATACCCAATTACAGCAAAAAAAAAAATATATCAAACGGATTCTAGTCGTTTGAATTCTGAAAATCAGTTTTGATGAGAGAATTTAAGTAAAAGAACTGTTTGAATTTCCAAAACCTAGTAAGAGAAAGAATTGTCTTGCTAGATTGAGACATCAGAAGAGAGAGAAAGAGACGACGCGGTGTTTTAGATTATCTTCTTCACTCTCTTTCTTTCTCTCTCTACTTTCTCTCTCTAGTTCTGAGATTGAAGAAGAAGTCGTTTACTGGTTCGTCTTTTTCTCTCTTTAATTTTCTCTTGACTTTCCTTGACTCTTTTTTTTTTTTGTCACTACAAATATTATTTTACTCGTTTTCTATTTTGCAGTCGTTTTTATTGAAAACAACAACAGTATGCAAACAATTATAACAGTTTTCCAATACTTTTCAGTTTCGCTCTTTCTGTAACGTTTTGTCTTTCAACACTGCTGTTTGGACCGACTATGTTACAAAAATGGTGCCGGATGCTTATGTGGCAGGGTGAATCCTACTATCATATAGGTTGGAAACCCTTTTAAAATATTTTTAGGAGGAAAAAGTGGTAGGTCCCACTCTGTCACATAAGCATCTGGTACCACTTTTGTAAAATGGTCGGTCCAAAAGATATTATTATTTTTCTTTGAGGGTTTGTATAGTAGAGGGTGACAAGTGCATTCTACACTTTTTTTGCGTGTGCTATGCTAAATTTGAAGTTTTTTTTTTAATAAAGGCTAAATTTGAGGTTTGGGCAAGTATCAACGACACCTTAAACAACCAAACTATTTTCCATCATTCTAAATTTGAGGCGTTGGTAAGTAGTTTGAGGGATTCAAAAGAGATTGTGCGGGACGGCCCAAATTTTAAAGTAAAGGGGAGAAGAGGGTGGGATTATTAGGTATCAACATCTCATTCGCAAAGTGTGGTTCGTGGGAGGGAGTGAATGACGTCCTTGGGAGTCTATGCCGTCGGCACACCCAATGCGGTCAAGGTTTTTCTTCTTAACCACAACTATGATACTTACCATCCCACAAACTCTTAAACCCTACCTCAAATAACCTAATTAAGAATTTTTCATGGTACTTTCTCTGAGGGCAAGTATTGTGGAGTATGGATACTTCAAACAAGTAAAATAACATATTTTTTAAGTTTGGACAAGTACTATGGACACCTCAAATGACCAAACTCCTCTCTCCATCTCAAATTTGAAGTTAGGCGAAGGAGTTTGAGGATCGACAAAGAAGTGTCGTACGACAAAGACTCTACAGAATGGTTTCAAGGTCGGCAGAGAGAGTGTCATACGACAGAGACTCTACCATCCGATCTGCCGTCAATTTCTTTACCATTAGAGCTAAGTCATGATAAATAGTACGGAATTGGCAAGGTTATGTGTGGCATTGGTAATGCCGTACAATAGAGATTATGCCCAAACCCTAAAACTTTAGGGTTAGCCATGGTATTTACCAACCCTTAAACAACTAAACTCTAACCCCAAACCCTCAACTCTGGAGTTTCCCAAAATACTTGCCCCTACAAATAGCAAGCAAGGACACGAGAAATGAACTATTAAAGGATGATATTGCCACCAACACTGTAGGAAGAAAAAAAAATAAGTAGTGCAATATTCCTCTCTAAATTTAATCTATTATACAATGAGAGTTAAAAATTGTATAAAGTAAAATTTGTTTCCCTACAATGGTGTTTGCCATCATAAGTCAAAGTATGCTTTTGAAAAGTTAAAAGTTATGATAAATTTATTTGCTAAAATTCTAACTTATAAGTTAATAAATAAAATAGTAAATATGGCAATATAAGAGCATCCAAGTAAGGTAAAAATGCATTTTACCTTACCTTACCTTACCCGAATTGATTAGTGGGTAAGGTAAAATTATATATTTAGCCTACGAGAGTGAGAGGTAGGCTAAAATTGGCCTTCTCCAGACTCATTTGCATATTATTTTACGAGGCGTGGATTTGGCACCACGTCCCAAATGGGGCGTAGAGGTATGATGGCGTTTGAAACGGGGCGTAGAGGTAAAGCCACGCCCCAATTTGTTTTAAAATTTTAAATTGCATGAGACGTGGAGATTGCTCCACGCCCAAGCATAAATTTTTTTTTTAAATCACTTTCATAAATAGGTTAAAAAAGTAAAAAAAAAATTAATAAAATTAAAAAAAGTTATAAAAACCATAGCCCCACGTCCCAAATATAATTTTTTTTTAAATGTCAATTTTGTCCTCAGTTTAGGTTTTTTATTAATTTTTTAAATTTTTTTAAAACACTCCCTACTGTGGATGTGGGTCTTGTAGGCTAAAAACGGTAGGGTAAAATGACTTTTTACCCTACAACACTGTGGATGCTCTAACACAATAAGAAATCAGCGAGGTGGCTATGCTGATATAGGTAAGGTGGTAGTTGTGGGTTGACATTGCAATGGCAAAGAGACTGTGATGACATGGTGGGGAGGTGGTAAAAATGAAAAAAAAAATGAACTAATGCGTAGCTCAAGGATTAGTAACTTCTACCATAAGTCAAAAGCAAAAAAAAATTTGCTTTTGAAATCAGAAATTTTTCTACTACTCTTTCGTCATTTTCACTTTTGCATTCCATATATATTTTTTCTACTTATACAAGTATAAAAGTTACTTATTATAGGGTTTTCAAACACCCTCTAATGAAGTTGCTTCTTTTTTTAAGAGTTGAATAGCTTTTTACTTATTACATCCAATTTATTATGAGGGAGGTTATTGCACCCCCTCTTAGAATGCCCCCTTATAACACCTCCTTCTGTGGGGCCTACATGAGATGCATCTAAGGGCTGATTTTTTTTACAGGATGTTCTTCTTACTATGTATATCATTATATTAAAAAATTAGCTCATTCTAAAACTTTTAACCCCATTAAATTACATCTTAAAAATTAGTAACTATTTGACCCCTCAAATAGTTACCAAATAGTTACTAATTTTTAAAGGTTAATTTGAAGGGGTTAGAAGTTTTAGAATGAAGTGATTTTTTAATATGATGATATACATTGTGAGAAGAACATCCTGTAAAAAAATCAGCCCTTAGATGCATTGCATGTGGGCTCTACAGGAGGGGGCGTTATAAGGGGGCGTTCTAAGAGGGGATGCAATAACCTCCCTCATTTATTATTACATTCCGCTTATAATTGCTTGTGGAGTTTACATGGAGATGATCTACTATTTTTTTTAAGGATGAATTTTCTTTATACGGATCATCTTTACAAAAAAATCATAATTTTTAAGCATTTTCTAATGAATTTAAAATCTATATAATAATTTTTTTTTCTTATTTGTGATGATGACCTGCGTGATAAATAGATCATCTGCCAAAAAAATCATCTTTAAGATTTGCAGGTCCTACTAGAGGGTGACTGTAAGGAGGATAAAATAATTAAATGTTGGGTGGGAATATCCGGTCCTTTCACTTAAATTCACGTTTCTGTGTTAAACATTAGTCAACCCTTAAAACACCCAAACAACCTAATCTATTAAAAATCAAACCTAAATACTATTAGTGGACCTAAATACTATTAGTGGGAAGTGAGTTTCCACAAACGGTAATGCTTGAGTTACAGCAAATTCCTACAGAATTTGCTACCACTCAAGCATCCAACGGTCAAAGTGATTTGCATCTCCTCGTATTTCGCATCCCATCCTAAAGTGTTATGGATCTCACCGTGAAATGTGCCTGCTGTAGCAAATTCGGTAGGGATTTCGGTAGCCCTAGCACTACCGTTCCACAAAATGGATTCCAAATCTTTGTCCCAAAGCCTCTTTTTCCCACCCTTTGCTAATTTTGCCACTACACAAATTCTTTTGGTTATTTTTTTTGGTAGGTAGGGTAGTGGGGATTAATTTCATTAACATCATTTACACCGTGAATGGGTGTAAAGAAGACCACCATCAATGCGTACAGAAAAAGTTACCAACAATGGCGTAGAAAAGACTATCATATTACATGGGTCAAACTTAATAATAATTCTACAACCAATAAATCTTGGAACTCAAGTTTTGGAGGATGTAAACAACTTTTTGGTGAGTGTCAATAAAATTTTCCAATTTTAAAAGCACACAGCTGGAGTTTCATGGCAGGTTCAAATTGGTTTGACATTGCCTGCTTTTATAATTTCAATTGAACCCAACAAGCCAAGCCAAGTTTCCAAACTCGGTCTTATTAATCCGAAGCGAGGGCACTCAATAATACAAGTTTTGGGGGTCGTAGTCTTCATTCTCTACTTTTCTAGAGAGAGAAAGTTAGAGAGAGAAAATGTCAAGCCAGTGAAGATCATCATCATCATCTACAAGTTTTGAGTAGTAATGGGGGTACAATCTGACGGTCAGGACGATATAACCTCCATTAAAGACCTCAGACAACAGCTCGAAACCCGCATTGAGAATCAACGACTAACCCAACGAGACCTAATCGCTTCTCTGCAAACCCTAATTCCTGACATTGTTTCATCTATTGATCTTTCTCTTAAAGTCGTTACAACCTTCAATGGGCGGGAATATACTCCAACTCCAATCCCAAACCCTAACCCTAATCCAAAAACCCTACTTGAAAACCGCCAAGTTACAACTGAAAACCTTTCTCGACATCCTTCTATTGAATCTAAAACTACTCTACCCAAAAACCCTAACCCAAAACCCTCTCCTACGATTCATCGATCTGATAGTGAGAAATTTTCTGTTGTTGATTCAAGTGGAAGTCCACTTTCTATTGTTAGATCAATGGTCGCCGTTTGTTTATTGGAACGAGTACCTTTTACGCCAATTGATTCGTCGGCGGTGTTAAGGAAGTTGGAGAATGATCAGTCTGCCACTTCGGCTGAGAAATCGGCTTTGCTTGAACTTGGTGGGGAGTCTGGTGCAATCCTGGCCGTTGAAATGGCTTTGAGGTCAATGGCGGATGAAAATGGTGGGGTTGAATTGGAGGAGTTTGTAGTGAGTGGAAAATCTAGGGTTATGGTTTTGGCAATTGATCGGAGTCGGCTTGTTAAGGAGTTGCCAGAAAGTTCTCTACTTCAGCAACAGCAGGAACAGAATTCAGCCGATGGAAATCAAAATCAGAATCAACAGGTGATTACGAGTGTTTAAAGGTGTCTATTTTGCTTTGCGAATATATGCTTTTCTTTTGAGAATTATATGTTTTAAATCCTCTGTAATGGTTGCAGTACAACCATTGCTAGCAATCAACCATTTAAGCCGGGCGTTTAATTAGCGAATTTTACTTTTATTTAATATCCATATTAAACCCTTGTATTTTTCAAGCTGCAGTAATAATTCACAATTATATAGGTATTTCATATTATACATGCATAAAACACGAATTATTCCTGTATTTTTTCTGGATTATCTGATCATATTTAAAATACAAAATATCAACTTCACTATTTGTTACTAAATTTTATACATCATTACTTTAGTTTTTGCCATATTTCTTTTTAACACCTGCTCGAATACTACTTGAATTTTTGGCAATATTATATTATTTGAGGAGTTTGTTGGATTGTTTTCTCTTTTTTCCATTTTATTTATCTAATTTTTCTGATTATAAAAAAAAAAGCAGGTGATTACAAGTGGAGGTGAAGTTAATGGAGGGGGTTTTGGGATGGGAGGAGCAATGCCTAGGCAGCAGGATATGTGGCTTGCTCCTGGAGATCCTAATTTATCAGGGTTATCACCGATTTTTCCGGCTCCGGGTTCAATGATGGGGCCAAGGGGTGGCCCGAGAGGCATGGGATTAATGGGAATTCCAAGAGTGATGGGTGGTGGTATTCCTTTTCACAGACCACCATTTGGTCAAAATGCACCAATTGGTGGCCCTAATTTGACACCTTTGAAGCCAAGAACAGAAGAAGAGGATATGAAGGATCTTGAGGCATTGTTGAGTAAGAAGTCTTTCAGGGAGTTGCAGAAATCAAAGACTGGAGAGGAGCTTTTGGACCTCATTCATCGCCCAACTGCCAAAGAAACTGCTGTCGCCGCGAAGGTTCCGAAAACTCTATGCCCTCTAGTAGAATTTAGTTTTGTTTGTTGATATCTCAGCATGCTCCT
Source organism: Macleaya cordata (assembly GCA_002174775.1). Lineage (NCBI taxonomy): Eukaryota > Viridiplantae > Streptophyta > Magnoliopsida > Ranunculales > Papaveraceae > Macleaya > Macleaya cordata. The sequence goes on from MVGT01000061.1 coordinate 115,170, forward strand.
TTAATTGTATCTTGTTGTTACAGATTGTTGAATTGTTATGTTTGATCCAATTCCATATGTTTATATCTAACTTAGTTTTCATTGTTTTCTCTTTTGCTGGTATATCAAATATCCATAATTGAAGTACTTATTTTTTTCGCTTTTTCTTTAATGATCAAAAGAACCTAAATTATGTTTGTTTTAGTTGTTTGGGCCATATAGAAGAAGGTTGCTCTTCTTTCTGATTGATGGAAAAGGATTATATGAAGGCCCATGTGGTTCGTGATCGAAAAACTAGTTTTCAAAAACTAATTTACATCTAAACTAATCTACATCTTGTATCACATCCAAAACTGTTTTTTGACTTTACTGTAAAATCCTATATGATTTCATTGAAAACACAGGAAACAACATTTTTTTGTTTTATATAGTAAAGTCTGAAAACAGTTTTGGATGGGATACGAGATGCAGATTACTTTAGATATAAATTAGCTTTTGGATCGCGAACCACACGGGCCCTTAAAAGAAAAGAGGAATATATAGAGGAGCTATAGTATACAGACAGTGTCGGAGCCACAGGAATGTATGGGATGGCCATGGGTTTAAATCCTGCTCCGCCCCTGTATACAGAGCATGAGTCAAACAAGATATCGTGCAGAAAAAACTGTAGGCACAAATTCAAGATTGCGAGTAAGTTCCATTTGAAGACTAGGTCCTCATTTGATTAGGTGATGTAAGTAGATCAAAGATATACCAGAGATTTCATAAGCAATAGTATCTCATTTTTCTCCTCTTGGTCCCTTTAAAAATACTTGCAATGCTTTATTTGCTAACAGCCCAACAAAAAGAAAAGGCAATCAATTTCCAAAAAATTCCGCCTCATCTTCAGAACCTGCCTGCAAACAACTCCAGCAATATTCTTGGCTTTACTGGACTAGTATCAATAAGCCTTAAAGTATTCTGACCACTAACCACAGAATTGCAGCTTCTGAGTTCTGAGCGATACCCATTTATTTGCCTTTGCTTATAAAACAGCTGTTTGCTGGTGTTAAGCCCCTCTTTTTCAAATTTCTGTTGTAACAACTAGCAATCCTGTTGGGACTGGGATACTTAGGATGGCACTTGGTCTACCCGTATGAATGATATCTGTTGTAACAACTAGCAATCCTGTTGAGACGGGGATACTTAGGATAGCACTAGGCTACCCATATGAATTATATCTATTGTAACAACTAGCAATCGCATTGAGTCTGGGATACTTTGGATTGCAGTAGAGCTACCCATATGAATGATTTCCCTATAATTCATAGTCTCATATATTCCAACATATACGTGAAAATTGTTGGATTCTATTTTAGTTGTGGCTTACCCTTTGTTATTTTATTTTTATTTTGAATCTATGATGTATTATTCCTTCACGATCCCTAAGTTAAAATTAATATTTAGGTTTGAAGATGCATTATTCTCTTCTATTCGTATGTGATAATGCGGTTTTTGCCATGCTCTGGCAGATTGTTATCTTTAAGTGTCTCTTATTTTTGGAGAAGTATTTTTCTTTCATGTTAGTCTTCATCTTTTTTCTGCAAATGTTATCTAACTTTGTGAGTTTTTCAGTTCAAAAGCAAAGGTGGTTCTCAAGTAAAGATGTACTGTACAGCTTTGACTAAAGAAGACTGCCGACGTCAAGCTGGTTCTTATATTGCATGTGAAAAGGTTAGCTGCTAATTATATATTTGAAAATAGCTGAAGTCTACCTTTTGTCCTGTAGGATCACAAGGTCCCAAATCTTGAGTTTTATGCATAATTTGGGGCTATATTTTCCTAAATGCTATGGAAATTAAATTGCTAGAGATTTGTAGTCTAGTTTCCTGAACTGTGTGCTCTACTTTCAACTTGGCCTGTCAAAAGTGAAAATACAGAGGCATCATATGCCCATTGATGGTTCTAGTGAGTTTCATGTGATGCAATTTTGTAGTGTTCAGAATGGTTACTTTTGTTTTGAGAGTATCGATAATTTTGCAATCTTTTGCCCACTGTGGATAGATTTCGTGATTGGCAGTAAAGTAACCTTCACTGGAAAAAGAAAGGATCACAAGAGTAGTGGAAATAAACTAATAAATAAAGCATTTCACATAATTTTTGTTGAAACCACTGGTCACTGTTCTAATTGAATACTTCATATTTTCAGGTTCATTTTAGGCGCATAATTGCTCTACATACTGATATCAATTTAGGGGACTGCTCTTTTTTGGATACTTGTCGACACATGAAGGTAACTTATGTTTATGAACTCAGTCATAATATGTTTACAGAGTAGTTATATTTTCATCTGTATTTACTTCGAAGTCCTCTTCATTCATGTTTTGATTGGCAGACGTGCAAGTATGTTCATTATGAGCTTGATTCAACTCAAGATGTACCAGACATGATGATGGGGGCCACATCTGTTCCACCTTCTAAACCTTTAAAACCTCAACGCGCTGAATATTGTTCAGAGGTAGAGCTTGGTGAGCCACAATGGATTAACTGTGATATCCGTAACTTTCGAATGGACATTCTGGGGCAGTTTGGAGTTATCATGGCGGATCCACCTTGGGACATTCATATGGAGTTGCCATATGGAACAATGGCTGATGATGAAATGCGGAATCTTAATGTTCCCGCACTGCAGACAGATGGTCTGATTTTTCTTTGGGTCACTGGACGTGCAATGGAGCTTGGACGCGAGTGGTATGTCCTTTTTCCTTCATCTTCCAATTAGAATCACAAATTTGGTGATCTATTACTGATCCAGAAACAAAAATAAAATTTGGTGATCTATAACATTTTGGGGTTGCTGGACCTTAGACATTGAATTTAATACTTCTCTTTTTGGGTGGATATTGTATAAAAAGTCATTACCATGCACATATGGATTTAGACTAATTATTTGACTAAGAGGGTGTTTGGCAACCACAAGTCAAAGTGCTTATGCTTCTTATAGAAGCACTTCTACTTTTGAAAAGTCAAAAGTTAAGAGAAGTTTGTATGGCAAAGTACTAACTTATAAGTAAACAAGTTAGTAGTTTGTTGGAGACCATTAATTGTTTAAGAGAGAAAAAGCCAAATCTAATGTGCAACTCGAGGCAAAAGTAACTTCTCACAAGTCAAAAGCAAAAAAATTTTGCTTTGGATAAAAGAAACTTCTCTACTTATATAAGTCATTTTGTTTTTGCATTTCATCTATGCTTTTCTACTGTTTGACTTATATAAGTAGAAAAGTACTTATTATTGTGTTGCCAAACACCCTCTTAAGAGTTTTTATATTCATTCAAATATTGATAATCTAGTAAAATTTTCCTAAACCTCTTCTTTTATGGTAGTTAAGTTGATATGATCTGACGTACGTTTAAATATGCTTCTATCAGTTTAGAACTCTGGGGATATAAGCGTGTTGAGGAGATCATTTGGGTGAAGACTAATCAACTTCAAAGAATTATCAGAACTGGGCGAACAGGTCATTGGCTCAATCACAGCAAGGAACATTGCCTTGTTGGTATAAAAGGGGATCCATTAGTAAACAGGAATATTGACACGGATGTCATTGTTGCTGAGGTTCGAGAGACGAGCCGTAAACCAGATGAGGTAATTAGGATGTGTGTCCCTTATGGCTTAAACCATAGGTTTGCTTTTCAAGTGGTTTCTGTAAAAGTTCATGCGAGTGGCTTAATTACGAATTCTTGATATTACAGTAGTGCATGCTGGTGGTAAGTAGAATCTATATCTACCTCATGGAAACTGAATTAGCAAAGTTTTCTATTCTTGCAGATGTACCCTTTGCTGGAAAGGATAAGCCCAAGGACAAGAAAGCTGGAATTGTTTGCTCGGATGCACAACACACATGCAGGGTACGCGGCCCTGGCCCACAGCTTTCATTTCCATTCTAATGACAAAATATATTGCTTAGATTCCATCAGTCTATGTAACAAATACATATATATGAGTTCGACAATAATATGAAGTACGCGGGAGATCTTAACCCCATACATCTATATGCTGACATCCATAAAATTATTAAGTTTGTTGCAAGACTAAAATACTGTAGTTCTTGTTAAGTGTGATACAAAGAAAATGAATTTAGTTAAGTTGATATGCTTTAAGATCATATGAAAGATAGACAAAATTATCTTTTAAATAAATTTGGATATATTTGAAATGGAAAATTCAGGAAGGAACCCTGCTTTGCACATGTTTCAAATTCCATTAGGAAACTCAAAACATGCCACCTTGATGTTCCTTCACAAGTTTCAAAATCCATTAATCCTTTTATTTAGCTTCCTTTTCTATTTAATTTAATCAGGTATGCTTTATTTCTTTGTCAATTGATGGATAGGTGGATGTCACTTGGTAATCAATTACAAGGTGTTCGATTAGTTGATGAAGGGTTACGAGCAAGGTTTAAGGCTGCTTACCCAGATGTTGAGGTTCAACCTTCATCGCCTCCAAGGACTTCTGCCATGGACGTGGACTCAAATGCTGCTCAAACAAGGAGCCCTTTTGCAGAACCGACTCCATTGGAGCCCTATACTTCTGAAGATAAGCTAATGGCTACTACAGATGTTGAGATGGTTGGGTAGTTTCTCCATTGTTGTTAACATTATTTCGATTATGTCATATCCACTGTAATGCTCCGCTGTATCAGAAATTTTGACCTAGAACCACTAGGAAAGTTAGTAATTTCAGAAGCTTCTCCCATGTATTATAGTGCTTTACATGGGTGTATGTGGTAAGCTATTTCAGGCTGGATGTGTAAATTACAGTGTTAACATTATTATTCGAGCTGTTTCATTGGTTACCACGTTTGAAAGTTGTTGATTTACTGTAAACAGCAGTTGATATAGTATTTAATCACTTTGTTTAGGAGGATAAGAAAATTTGTTGGTTTGTCTGTATTATCTTAATTAAAAGTTGCAGGAATGATGGGGTATTTTTATTGTATGGAGAGATTATTCTGCTGTGAATCAGCTTCTAATCTAAGATCCTTCAAGTCGGGCTCTTTTTGGGTATTCCTTCTTCTGTTGATTAACAACTTCTGGTGTTTCAAGTTCCTTAATAGAAGAAGGGTTTTGTTGATTCATTTATGGATAATTTGTACACAGCAATGATGCACAAATTAGTCCAATGTGCAGGAATATCAAAAGCTCTATTAACAAGTTAGGTTTTCTTTCTTTCTTTTTTTTTGAGTCCCAATTTAGTGCGCCTGTGATTGTGTGTGGATAGGGAGGTCTGCTCACACCCTAGGGACTAGTCGGTGCTCTAAGAGACCCGGACACCCTAGATCTCAAAAAAATTTAGTGCGCCTGTGCAACAGGGCCTAATTGCGCCCGACAACGTAGCCTTTCGATGAGCTCAATTAAGCCGTTAAAAACTTTCGATGAGCTCAATTAAGCCTTTCTCTCCACGCTTCAAGATCCGCAACAGTGAAGATAAAATTGTAGCTTCACTCTTTAAAACACTGTTTCAGATCTTTTGTCTTCACTAAAATGATGCCCACTCATTGGGGGATTCAAAAACTTTGTACTTCAAACTTTTCTTAAAAGGATCAAAGCTAGAGAGACAAAAGATCAACAAAGTATGTCCTGTATAAGATCTGTAACATAAAATTCAAATACTATTGAAGAAAGTTTCAGACAGATATTAACACATCTGAAAGAAATAATAACACATCTTATTCTCTGGATGAAAAGAATAACAAAATCAAAATCCCATGTAAACAAATCTTCTGAAGTTTTCAGAACTCAATACAGAAGAAGAAAAACCTCCTCAAATGCTTTTCTCCTCGCATTTCTGAATTAAAAGATCCAAAAACACTTCATAATCAGATCTGGGTAACTCTAGTTTTTATGAATTGTTTCCTCTAAATTCAGCAATAACTGATCAATGCAAAGATCACGAGTCCAACAGCAGCTGCAATTGTGCTTGAAAAAGCTCTCAATGGTGAAGAAGTAGATGTGGAAGGGATTGAACCAAATACAGTAGGATAAGAAGGTGCAGCAGAGTCAGGCAATGCAGTTGGAGAATCTGAGGGAGAAAGTGCAGACCCATCTGCAAATAGCACAGAAATTGCGAGTTTCTGCGATTTTTCGCAATGCCCAGATACTCCACTGGTGAAGTAGAATCTGCCTCCTGAAGTTATGTTAAAGAGAGAATTGCCATTGTCCATATACAAGATTGGATCTTTGGTGTTGCAGGTTTTGAAAGCTTGCTCTGTTACTTGAATCACTGAATCTTGACTTGGTGGATAAAGAAACACTGCAAAAGAAAGATACAACTGAGATGATTAATGGGTTTTATCCATTCTGTGTTTTTGTTGTAGTGAAATAGTAAAAATTTGAGATCAATGAAGCAAATGAAGAGATGCAGAGTTAAAGAGAGAAAATTAAAATATATCAATCAAGAAGATTAATGGGTTTCATTCAATTTGTGTTTTAATTAATTAGTAGAAATCTGAGATCAGTGAAGCAAATGAACAAATGCAGAATTGCAGAGAAAATATAAGAACTTACAGAGAGAGTCTCCAATTTTAAGATGGTACTTCTTGGCCCAGTTGGTGTAGACATGAGGATTCGCTGAAGTGGGTATTCCCCATGAATCCAAATCTCCTACTTTATATTGATAGCAAATGACTTTGCTTTGCAGGAAAAATAGAAACTGAATTGCAAAGAAAAGTTGGTATTTTGGGATTCTAAAACCACCCATCTCTCTCTCTCTCTCTCTCTCTCTCTCTCTCTCTCTCTAGAATTTTGAGAGAAAGGGAGGAAACTTATTGGTTTCAGACTGTGTTGGTCTGAGACTCTGATGGGAGAAGAAAGAAAAAGTAGGCTGATGAAAAATACCTCTATGCCCCCCTCTGTTTGGAGAATTGTAGACACCCTTAATAAAGGTTTAGAAATAGGTTACAATACAGAGAAGTGTGGGTTGTGACTCACTACTTAGTGGGTCCAGCCAGAAGATCTATTAAGGTAACAAAGTTTCCTGTCGGTTTGATCTTAACCATCCAAAAATCATTTGAATGTCATGATGATCAGACGATAAAAGTGGAGGTGGTCAAAACTAGGAGGGGAGATCTATTGAAGATAAGTTGTCATGCTGATCAGGTGATCTTGATTTCTTGAATGTATGTAATTGGTACAATCTTTTTAGATTGATGGTCATGATCATGCAATTAAGTGGGTCCCTGATTTCTGACCATCAGTTATTTTCAGAGAATAATTTAGGACAGGTTGAGAATTTTTTAGAGAGAGAAGCCAATAGTCTGTTCTTGGAGCACATGTTTGGACAGATGGATATGCACTGGCACTATACTCTTAACAAGACTTGAAAGGCCATGAGAGTAACAGTTTGATCTGTCTCCCTTCTCACATGGAGGCCCTTTTTTTTTTCCAACTATTAATAATACCCCCTCTCTCTCTCTCATTTTCTCTCTCATTCTTGTTAGAACGTTTGGCATCCACCCCACTTATTCTTACACTTAGCTTACACCATTGTAAGGCCACACCACACATGGGTGATCGAAAGAGCCATTTTTTTTTAGTAGATCCTCTTCACAAAAATTTACATCAATCAAATCTCTTAAACACACCAAAAGATGATTAAAAATTTAATGTCAAGGTTCTTTGCCTTCCTCTGAATCTCCGCACATCAAACTCTTGTAGATTTGACTCTTTTTTGTTTTCATTTATATTGTTAATTTTCAACCAAAACCTAACGAGGTTACAAGTTCTAGAAGACTGTAAATTTTGATATGATCTACATGAAAAGAAGATCATGCTCACAAAATAATCAACTATTAGATCAATCATCTAAGTTCTACAAGTAGAGTGTAAGTGAAGTGTAAGAATAATTTTAGTGGAGATGATTTAGTTTTAACCTTATTATTAATTGGCACACGAAAAAAATTTCAAATTGTTTAAAAAATCACTCAAAATAATTTGCGAGTTATTTAATAAGAATTCTCAACAAAAAAAAAGAAAAAAAAAAAAGAAAAAGTAAATGTGAGCTTGAAACTGCAGAGAGACTCGTATAGGACTATTAGGATTTTCCCTTTTTAGTTTTTAAAGATGTTTGTATGTTGCTGTTAAATGGAGAAGATTCAAAGTATACTTCAGGACATGAATTTTTTGGGGTGGGGTATAGAATGGGCAGGAGCAACATGAATTGGAACCGGCCCCAAGAGACCCACCTTTCAATATGCCGGCCCCAAGGCCCAAAGTCTAGTCTTTCCTGAAAAGACTGCTCAAAGCCTTGGTACTAGGGGATCGCCTTGGCGAAGACCATGATGACTTCTAAACAAAAAACTTCAACTGTACCATCAATTAAAACCAAAACTTCAACTGTACCATCAATTAAAACCAATGAAGCTTCTTCGTATGTGTTGCATATGTTCTTTATGCTGAGATTGTTTTATAATGCAAGTATTTGAATCGAATCGTAAAATACTTTTATACCTTGGTAATTAGAACCAATGTAAAGAGATGATGCTCCCACTTTGAAACCTCGCTCTTCCTCTCGAACCACGCTCCTGCAATTTTGCTTCGGAAACTCTCTAAAATATGGGACATTTTTTAATTGGACGTTAGACCCGCTCTAGCTCCCACTCCTCACTCTGGTTACTTAGATTTATACTTATAAGTCAAATGACTTGTAGGCTCCGCTTGGTATCTGGAGAATTTTGTAAAAATTCACAGCCAAAAATTCTATTGTATTTGCCTTGATTGTTGGTATATAAGTGTAATTATTACAGTAAATTGTAGTGTTCCACACATAAATTTGATGAAATAGAGTATGAATAAATACAGCTATTTTTATGACTACAAATATTCACAACCTATTTTACTAAATTTGTATGGGGAACCTATTTTACTAAATTTGTATGGGGGACAACTAAAATTTAGTGTAATGATCGCACTTATCTACCCAATTAAAGCAAACAAAATAGTATTTTCGGGCTGCGAATTTTCACAAAAATTTTCCGAATACCGAGCACATCCGTAGTTTAAGTGCTTTTTACGGCCAATACCATCCAATATGAGATTTATAGGAAAAAAAATTTTATATATATTTCTTAATCTTTTCAAACTCGAATGAAAAGGTTATTTTTAAGTTTGTGTCTTTCACTAAATTTTAATAAAGGACTTATTCTTATCATAGTTGATATACTTTTCAAAGACTCTTTTTTTCTAGCAAAAATTCATATAATAAATATGTATTTTAACTAAATTAATTAAAATCTTATATTATCTCTACTGATTTACTATAATTTAATTAAAAATCTCTAATTTGTGATTGTTTTTATTCCTTTAAATGTGCAACGCATGTCACCGCGGGATGACTTAAAATGACAAAAGTCACAAAACTGCTACAAATATTTGTAAAAGTTTTGGGAATAGTTTTCAATTTGAAAAGTTATGCGTATACAAAGTTATTTACAGTGGATTCATATTCTCCTTTATTTCTACTAGCTCATTTTTTTTATGAAGAACTAATTCCCAAGTTACAATAAGGCTTAGATACACCATAAGAGGTGTGTGAGAAGTACAAAAACTATTTTAAATATGATCTCTAACAGAGGTCACCATCAACAGACAGACACAATATGCAGGAAAGGGCACCAACAACAACAGATGCAAGAAATAGCACCACTAACCGATGCAGTAAAAAAATATCACCAATGAGCACAACATCTTTATTTAGAAATATATATATATATATTTACTCATTCTGTCTTCTTCTTTTTTGTCTTTTCATTCCACTTTTTTTTTCTTTTTGTTCTTCTTCCATTATTTCTTTCTTATTCCGTACACATTAGAGACCCAATCTCTAATTTACCAAAAAATTTATCTTATTAGGGTCTAAGATTAATTTATAATATCATTAAGAAAAGACAAGGGCAGTTTGATCATTTAATAATTTTTTTAGCACCCACTTAGATCAGCTTCTATTGCTCAAGGACTTGTAGTTAATAGTTCAGGGAGGTATGATAGTATTAAAAAAACGTTTTAGGAAGATATTGTCAGATCCAATGTTACACTTTTTTTTTATATAATTTTTTTACAATACCCACTTTTACAACACTTCACCACATAAGCTAATTTAATCGTGTATGCCATTCCCCTGTTAGTCTCTCTCTCTCTCTAGTTAATAATAATAATTTGAATTGGAAGTAGACCTGCAAAATACACATGCTACCCACTAATCTTTTAATAAAATGCACAAATTACAATGAAGAAGACCATTATGAAATAGTTAAACCAACATTGGCTCCTTAGCCATTAGGTTTCATGGAGTTCCATTTTACAGTTCAAAATTGAACCAGTGACCTCAATATTGCTATAATGCCATAACATAACATAACATAACATAACATAACATAACATAACATAACATAACATAACAGAACAGAACATCCTTTCTGATTAACTATTTGCTTATGGATATGAACCCATGTTTTGTTACTTAAGGGTTAGAGTTAACTTCACTTCCAATTGTCTGTCCATGATAATGATGATCCAAGGTACAAAATCTCATTTTAAGCAAATGTTTTGGTTAGTTGAAATACAGGGACTTTTCGACCAAAATTACAACACATACTGATACATTCCAAACGATTCATGAATAGTCCCAAAACTAAAACAGTTTCATTTAGATAACTATTGAAACAGAAAGGAACATTCCGATGATGATGATATTTAACAGATACCTAACTACGGCTTAGAAGAATAGAGACACATAAAGAATGAAGACTTGATAACCCTTAAAAGTTTGATAACACATAGCATGTTGAGTTAAACTACACAAGTGAAAATGAAGTTCAAATCTCCAACTCTGAACTAGACATTGCTGTTTCTATTACCCAAGAAATAAAAGTTAAAATTGCAAGAAAGGGAATACCAAGAGGACTAATGAGTTTCCTCAGCCAGTTAATCCATTCTCCTTGTAGCCATGCAGATCGAGATGAATAGGTACGTATTAATCAGTTTCTTCTCAGCGAGTTCCTCAGTACCCTCTCTTTTTTTTTTCCTGTGGTTGCTCTCCAGCTTGGTAGTTTCCACCGCCTGTCCAGGGTTGAGCCCTGGGATTTGACAGCGGACTTGAAAAGCCACCTACAGACGCTTTACGCCCAATCATTCCGGATAACGCTTGCCCATTTTCAAGATTTAATGGATTTAGCCACCTCCTTTGGTCCAGCTGCCCTTGCAAATCCGTATGAAACAAGTCCTTGCCACTAGTGGCGAAGAAAAACTCTACTTCTGTTCCCTGTCGCCCTTGCAAATCCGCTCTCCTTCTGTTCCACTCATCGCCCTTCCCTGTTGGATCGACCCCAGAGAAGGGTTGATAGGAGAAGCAGATAAGGGCTGATAGGAGAAGCAGATAATCTTTCTTTGTAGTATCTCTATCAGTAGAAATTAATCACCCCTCAATCCTGTAGAAAACACACAAACAACCATACAGAATGAAATAACATTTCCTTAGTAATACAGACAGTGAACTACGTTAGAAAATAAATCCAATATGCATGGCAATCAGAAGATAATACTCAGTAGAATTGTAAGATAAAGCAATTAAATTATGCTAACATTACAAATGATTGGATCTGATGACCGTAGTTAAAAGACAATGCTATGAAGAAGAACACAAGAGTGATATTGGTTCGGCTCGGCTCAGATCTTTTTTATCTACAAAAAGGGAGATGAGCCGGATCAATATCACACCATGTCTACCTCTCCAAGAACTCAAGAACTTAAACTCCTCAGTATCTCTCCTCTTATGTTGAACTTCTATGCTAACACAATGCAGACTCAACCCCCTATAAATAGGAAATAAGAAATGTTTCAATGATGAGGAAAGACATTAAAATCACTATAAGATATGAAACAAAAATTATGCTCCAGACTTTGGAATCCCCACAGCGCAGTCAACCCCTTTGTTTATCAAACAACCACTTAGTGAAGGATCTTTAGCTGTCATCTGATGTGGACTTTATGGATCACACGCCACGTCATGGATACCAGTGAAATTCATATGACCATGGTTGAATTTTCAACAGACTAAGCAATTTTTTCTTTCTTTCTTTTTTTTTTTTTTCTGGGTCAATAAAACTTTATTGAAATAGATTCTCAAAAAAAAAAAACTTTATTGAAATATAAATAACAGACTAGTTAGGGGGTGATTTTTTTTGCAACTAATTAGTGGCAGGTTCACACAAAATACTCTTTGTTTTTCACCACTAACTAGTAGTAATAGTAAGAGACAAACCTTTATATTTGGGCTTCAAACCCATTAAGTGGTAGTAAGTTGTTTTCAATCACTTACTACCACTTAATGGGTTGGAGGTCCAAAATTAAAGGTTTGTCTCTTACTATTACTACTGATTAGTGGTGAAAAACAAAGAGTATGTTATGTAGGTTTACCACTAATTAGTGGCAAAAAAAACAATCACCCACGGGCATTTTTAGATTTAACTTCGTTCCGAGCAGAATCACAATAATATCCATATGGTATGTTTGGATGCAGGATTTTGAAGAGGGGATTCAGTGGGGACCAGGGATTCACTAGAATTCTAGTTTCCCTGGTTTGTTTGGCTGCTATGAATCCCTGGAAACATGTTTCCCTGGGAAACAAAACCTTCTCTCTTTTCTCTCGCTTCACTCTGCTAGTCTTCCTCCATTAACGGCAAGGGATCTCAAGTTCGACTGACTCCATTAATGGCGACTGGTTCTCAGGCTCCTCCATGTACTAGGTTTGTTCTCTCACTCTCTCTCTCTCTCTCTCCCTCTCATTCTTTTCAGCTCACGCCCTAGTTAGTTTTTTTTTTTGTCCACTAGAATCATGCTCACCATCGTTGTGATCAAGTTCATTTTTTTGATTTTTTTTTGTTTTAGATCTCATTTATTACAGTTTTCTGAGTTTTAGGTTGTTTTTTTGTTTTAGATCTTCAAACTCCATTAATGGCTGCCCCAAGCTCCTCTTGAGCTCTCTTCTTCAACAAACTCCACCATTTTGCCACTTGAATCAAAGGTATTTTTCTTTCTTCTTTCTTCCATGGTGAAAAAAAACCCAATAATGGTTTGGTTTTTCCTGAATTTAAGGTGATTTTTTCCCTTGCTAACCATTGAAGAAAATGAGGGTTTAAATGTGATTTTTCTGCTGAAAAAGCGGGTTTTTCTTTTTGTGTTAGTTTTTTATTCAAACCATCATCTTCTTCACTCTTTCATGCTTGTCATTGATTAGTAGAAGTGAAAAGTCTATTTTGTTGCCATTGATGAAGAAATTGGCTCATTTTTTGGCTGATTTTTGTCTCAAGTTTACCTTCACAAACTTCATATTACTGTTTATATCTTATCCTCATATTTAAAACGTTGCCACAAATATGTTGCACGCTTGTAATTACTGAAGTTAAAATTGTTTATCACTTTAATCTTTCACAATTGTGTTCTTATGTATTCTTATGACTCAATCAATGTTAGGCAGAACAATTGGTTTTATTGGCCATACATGGATTGTAATTAATGAAGGTTGAAATAGAAAATGAAAGCACCTGGATTGTAAGGGATGTGTTTGTCTTTGATCTCTTGGATTATGTCCTTCAAATTCCAAATTTAATAGTTGTTCTAGTTGATTTCCTTAAGACTGGATTGAGAGATAGACTAGTTGATTATCACTTTCCTATCCCTTCTTTTTTTTTTCTTTCTTTTTGTTCTTTTTTGCAGTGGAGCCTGACTAACTACTAACGCAGGGTCAATATTCATTCAGTACTAGCAATTCCACTTGTTTTGCTTTTTATGTGCTACCTATAATGTTCATCTATCCATCTATATATCAATAACATTCTATGTAATTTTAAAATAATAAAATAGAGATTTTCCTTGGATTTTAAATGACAGACAAACAAATCAAAGGATTCAAGCTTCGAAGGATTAATGAATTTATGGATTCTTTTATAGTTACCAAACAAACCAAATGATTTATGTTTCTAGGGATTTATGTTTCCAATGAATCATGTTTACTTTTGGAAATATGAATCCTCTATCCAAACAGTTACACAAACGATTTTAGAAGTCAAAATTTTTCAAAGTACACATGGATGCCATTTTATGTACATGACTGTACCCATGAAAATGAAGGATATCTGGGTAGGTATTGAGCTTTATTTTTTACAGGAAACCTAGTACCTTAGCACATGTAGGTTGTGTAATGTGAACCCAATATTCAAATGATCAAAAGGTAGTCAAAAGGCAAATGGTTCCCCCACTAGCATTTTTAATTTGCTTAAACTAAAAAGTCTTGAAGGTTTAAACATATAATATACATCAAGCTCTTTAGAAAATTCATAACAAATCCAACAATAGATTTGGTTAGCGGAATCCATACCTCCCCTTGTCTCCAATTGCTGTAACAAGCTCTCATTCTTTATTAACTAGGATGTTTCACGTGGGCTGCTCATTATAATAACCCTGTGTCTGCACCATGAAAAGAAGAGGTTAATTTAAGTACTGTTGGACCTAAAATCTGAGAGAAAACAGCATAGAACTGATCAGATTGGCTCATTATAGTTGGAAGCCAGAGGTTAATGAAAAGTTGCTCACTGGTGATGGATAACTTTTTGAAGAAAAAGATTGTGGACTGAAATCAGAGCTTTGCTTGTGGATTCTTTAACATGTGTTCTTCATAAATTGGATGGTTAGGATTTTCTGAACAATGTGACCTTTGATTCAGAGACAAGGGCAGGTTCAAGTGTTTAATATTCAACATTTTCAGATACTTTATAGAGAAAAGAAAACAGAAGCTGAACTTACCACGGAAGCATTTCTTTTTCGAACATGTGGTGCACACGGTTCAAGTGTTTTATATTAACTTTTTCAGATTATTTATGGAGAAAAGAGATTCTGGACTTACCACTGAAGCTCTGTTTTTCAATTTTTTAGGATTTGCTAACATGTGCTGCAGAAGAACTGGGCCATGGAGATCGTCTGAACACTACCAAGATTTATTAATAGTCATCATGGGTTCAAGTATTTAATATTAAAATAGGCTAAAATAAAAGATTTCAATGAACATAAGCTGGACACTTACAGGGGCACATGGAGCAGGAACAGAGATGGAAGTGTATCCAATGAAAACGTTAACAAGCTCAAGTACATAAGCAGTACAATTATATTGGATTGTAGGGCCCTCCTTCAATCCAACCCTTTGATTTCAGTTGGTTTTATTCCCAGGCATGCTAATATGACCGTCCATAGACTTGCTAAAGTTGCAATTTCCTGTCAGTATTCTAATGTTTGGATGTACTCATTTCCACCTTGTTTGTCAGAAGCTATCAATTCTGATAACTCAAGTTTTGATTAATAGATTATCTTTTGCCTCAACAGAAAAATACATAAGCAGTACAGATAAGATCTACTGATGTTGCATTGCTCAACAGCCCCTTCCCGTAGCAATAAGACCATAGATTAATTGAGATGTGTCACAAACAACCATTTATATTACAGTTACAGTAAATAAGCGTTAGAATTCTACACAAAGAACCCCGACAGAGTCATTCATCAAATAATTTATTACCTTTATCTGACTGTAATAAATCCATTTTGACATTTCTATTCAGATGAGCCATTTTCTTCTCTGATTTTTCATTATCATCTCCTTGTCTTGAATTCAAGTTGGCAGTGAAGAAAGAATGGCTGGAGAGTGTTAGTCTACTCAATTTGATTGCTTGGGAAACCTTCATGAAGCAGTTGTCAAACTCCTATAATGCAGCTCCATCCCAGTATGAACCCTCTGAATTTGATTTTCGTTAGTCTTAGAGGTCTCTAAATGCATAAAGTCTCCGGCGTTCACAGGAAAATAAATACTTTGAACTTTTGGATCCCCACTTCTGTAAACAAATCGACACCAAAGTTTGTCAGCTTAGCTATCTATGTGTGGAATCTGCACTTGTCCTTGTTAGTTTCCCTAATGAGATAACAACGTGAAAGATCATTCAAAGCTCCATAGTTTTGGCTTTTTGCAAGTCAAGGGAACTGCAGATCAGTACCCAACAGTTTCTATCCAAACGAGCAGCATGATTTGACTCTGAGCATAGAAAAAATTCCTCCACAAGCAATCATTTGCTATGGCTGTTCAAATGTGATCAGATAATGTAACCCATATCATAACCATCTCTAAATAGCAGTTTCTGATTCCGATAATACGCCATCAAGAATGATTCGCCAGCTCTCTGAACCACCAGCAACCTTTGTTACAAAAACTACCCAAGATTCCAAATCAACCAAAACCCCTCTGCTCGTAATTGCCATGATAAGAACCTTCATAACCTCCTCTTTCTTTCCTGACAATAAAGCCTTTCAACCAAAATAGAATATGTATCCTTATTTGGCATACATTCCTTCTCTAACATCTCCTCCAGAATTCTAAGCCCATCACTCGCCTTACCAGCTTTACAGAATCCCGTAATCAACATATTATAAGTAAACACATAAGGAACGATTCCCTTCTCCACCATATCATCCCACAACCTCCCAGCCTCCTGCAATTCTCCTCTCTCACACATTCCATTAATGAGTGTATCATACGGTAAAACACTTGGAATTGAACCCTTTTCAAACTCATCAAATCGTTTTTTCGCTTCCCAAATATTTCCTTTCTTCGATAAACATTCGATCATGATGTGGTAGGTATCATAATTATGGGAAAAACCCGGGTGACATTTACAGGCATAATCGAAGATTTGGAGTGCAAAATCGAAATTTTGCTGTCGTTTGATCATGGAGACGAGTTTTTAGGGTAAAAACATACAGGCCAGGGTTTGACTGGGGGTGTTAAGGTGTACGATTTAAGGAGCGACTCTTTGCAATCAATGGTGGAGAGGTCGTGATGAGAAGGGTGCAAAGGATTGGTGGGTGAGAGAGTGTGAGTGGAGTGGGTGAGGAAACGAAAGGTGGAGATTGAGGGAAGGGCTTTCTTGATGTGATGATGAGACAACATTGTTTTCTTCTTTGGTGAAGCAGCGACTGGAATGAGAGTTAAGGTTGAAGATGGGAAGTTTAACTTACGCTGGGGTGCGAAGTGTGTGCCACTAAATTTGAGTAAGTGGTGCTCTTTTGGGTGAGGAAAATCTCTGTATTGATCAGTAGTACCTAATTCAGGTGTTTTCAAGTGAAAATATACTATGTGAGGCATATTCTTGGACCATTGATCCCATCCTTGCTTTACTTGTTCACAAGCCCTGTGTGAAAGTGTTGCACATGTTCCTTACGTTGGGCTTGTTCCTTCAGCTGAAAATTTCCGCAATATGTTCGGTACCTGTAAGTTGTTAACGCCACAATTTAGATAAAACATCTCCCAATCTGTAAAATTGAAAAGCATCTTAACTGAATTAACCCACCCCAATTGAATAAGACATTTCAGCCTTGCAAAAGAATATATATCAGACATTCTAAGGTGAGAGATCCTCCCTTTTCTATGAAATTTGTATGATATATGTCTGTTGTTTCCTTGTTTTTTTTACTTAACCACAATCCTCATACTCTCCTCATCACTATTACTTTCAGGTATGAAAATCTACACCCTTTTTGCCACATTGTAGTGTAGGATTTATTAGTGTTCTTGTAAGCAAAATTAGTGAAACATGTTAGTTTCCTTGCTTGGTATAATACCCCATGTCTAGTTCTTTTCTATGATCTCTACTTGTTGTAATACACCATATGGAGCATCCTAAAGTTTTAATTTGGCAAGCAGGAAATAGATATAGCTTTGGAACTTCACATTTTTGTTTTTCCTCCCTCTACAGACATTAGGAAAAAACTCTAGACCACCCAAAACGACCACCTCTCAACCTGACATTAGGATGACCTTTAGAGACCACTCAGTCCGCTCCTCAAACTTGACCATAGGATAGCAATGAAACTCCTTACAAATCAAGCTCATAACCCCCCTTATTTTCAATAATTTGATACAGTAAAAAAACATTCAAACAAAAATTAGGGCATTTGTTTTATTGATTAGGTAAATCATCAGTTTTTCAAATCTTTCCATCGTCAAAATTATGACTTTTTCAGTTTTTTGTTATTTTTTTTGTTTGGGCTTTTCTTATTTTCTATATTCTTGGAGATTTTATTGTTTCTCAACCTATACATATTTCTAATTTAGGATTAATGAGTGAAAAAAAAAAAAGGTTGAAACTATAAGCTTTCAGAATAGTTTTTAGTTGGGCATTATTTAGTGACTTTCAAAACTAAATTAGGGCATTTTTTTTAATTGATTGCTTCCTATCAAAATTTATTGCAAAAAGAAGGGAACATTTGTAACAACGTGAGAGAGATAGGGAAATAGAGAGCGAGAATGAATGATTGCATAGCTGTTCAGTTTCTTCTTCTTAGGGCAGTTTTATTGACTCCTTCCTATCCAAATTTTTTGTGCAAAAATTAGGGCAGTTTTGCAACGACGTAACAGAGAGCCTTTCAAAAAAAAAAAAAACTAGAGAGAGAAAGAACTGTGTCGCATACCTGTTCTTCTTGTTATTATTCTTCGTCTTGGCGTCAACTCTCTTTTCGCATCTCTCTCACATCATCTCTTTCCACGCATCTCTCTCTCACTGTTTCATTACTCTCTTTCTGTCGCTTGATTTGCTGGGGTTTAGAGGAGGAGAGAGAAAGAGGGAGGGTTTTATAACGGAAATGATGTTTGGAAGGATGGATTTACAAAAGCGGGCATGGGTAGGATCCACCACTTTTTCCCTCACAAAAGTGTTTTGAATGAGTTTCACTTATTAGAGCATCTCCAATGCAACAGTCTTAGAAGACAATGTCTTATCTAAGTGGCATGTCTCATAAGACAATGTCTAATCTACGTGGCAACAAAATTTTCACAATAGACATTGTTGAAAAAAATGCATCTCCAATGCAAATGTCTTGGGACGACTTTTTAACTTATGTGGCACTTAATTTTTTAATGGGTCAAACTTATTTTGTTTAAAAAGTAACTAAAAGTTTTGGAGGGAAAAAAAATTGCTGATGTGGACCGTAAGACATTGTGAAGATGAATGTCTAGAAATAGACATTCTACTTCACAATGTCTAGAATAACTACCGCCACATCATCATCACATCCTTTGTTCACATTAGCATTGGAGAATGTTTTTTAAAGAGAATGTCTATTTATACTACGTGGCAGTCTTATTTTACCACATTCACATTAGCATTGGAGATGCTCTTACATGGTAGGGGATCAACAGTGGGACCGATCATGCCACATAAGCATCGGGCATATAGGTTGAAACCGTTAAAAGATAAGGAAAAAAAAAGATAATGCTAAATTTACAGCAAAATTCTACATAATTTCCTACGAAAGCTAATCCGATGGTAGAATTGTTTTTCACTTATCCTCGTGATTCGCGTCCATCCCAAAGTGATATGGATTCACTGTAAATTGTGCTTTCGATATAAAATTATGTAGGCTATTCGGTAAGCCTAGCATCAAAATGAGAGTGTCTCGCAATAACTTATAATCAAAAAGGCATAAATTTTTGCATTTGCGAATATTCACGGTGTATCAAACAGGACTATAAATCTAGAATAGTTTCATAGGATAAAAAATTTTAGAACAATGTGAATTTGTAGGATGGAAAAATCATCATTCACATAAAATAAACTCTTATCAAAAATGTAAACACTAGGTAGAATAAAACACTTTCTCGCGAATCTAAGTTGTATAATGACGAAAAAACCCTTAAAGTTGGACAGTGAAATTTTATTCGCATCAAGTATCCTTTATTGTCAATTATTTGAAAACGTAAGGTTATTTTGGTAATTCAGAAACTCCTCTTTAACGAACTCTCTTTTCCGCCCATGTTCAACGTTTTATTTTATTTTTTCCCATTTCTAGTTTCTTCCTTCACCGTAGAAAAGAGAAGAGATTCCGATCTTCCATCTCTTTCTCTCTCTAACTTATTTTACAAACCCTAATAAGTAAGATCAAGAACAAAACCCTAGAATCAAATTTTTTCTATCTCTAAAAAACCCTAGTTCAACCAACCAATAGAAAAATCAGAAACCCTAGATAGATCGAGAAAATCACAGAAATGGTGGATTCAAGAAATATTGGTCAGAACGATGATGATTATACTAAGCTATACAATCCTTACAAAGATCTTCAAATTCCAATGCAAACACTTTATAAACTACCTACTTCTCCTGAATATCTCTTCCAAGAAGAATCCATAGCTCAACGGAGATCTTGGGGTGAAAATTTAACCTACTACACCGGTTGTGGGTACCTTTCTGGAGCTGTTTTTGGAGCTGGAAAAGGGTTTATTGATGGCGTTAGGGCTTCTGAACAAGGTAATATTGGTTCCAATGTTTCAAAAATGAAATCTTATTTTTTTATCGGAGAGAGAGAGGGGGAAGAATGAAATACTGAACCTTTTTCATTTCTTTGAATTGATACACTTTAAGTTTAAAATTCTATAGGATTTTGGGAGAAAATTAATCAAATTCGTCACCTTCAATGTATTTTGTAGCTTAAAAATGATGTTTTTATTTGATTGATTTGTTACAGGTGATACTTTGAAGCTTAGAATCAATCGGATTCTAAATGCATCTGGTCATTCCGGTAGGAAAATGGGAAACCGAATCGGTGTGATCGGGTTAATGTTTGCCGGGTTGGAAAGTGGGATAGTTGCGGTTAGGGATACTGATGATGTTATTAACAGTGTTTTAGCTGGGCTTGGAACCGGAGCTTTGTTTAAAGCGGCATCGGGGCCGAGATCTGCGGCTGTGGGAGGTGCGATTGGAGGGTTAGTTGTTGGAGCTGCGGTTGCTGGGAAGCAGGTGGTGAAGAGATACGTTCCAATATAGGGTTTGTTCTACTCTTACTGGTTTACTGCGGTTGTTTTTTACTGAATTGGTCATCAATGAAAAATAAAATATCCAATTTTTTATTTTCTTTCCTTTGTAATTGTAGAATGCTTATATGTCGAATAATTTATAAGTGGGAAGAACATTGAACGATCAGTTTATGTTGAGAGCCATAATTTTGGCATTAGTTAATGTTAGTGATATGGGTAAACTTATTAATCTTTCAATGTCTTGGTTTAAATTCACAGTTTAATATGTTGGTATTTTGAGTGTGTTACATTGCCTTGCTTTTTGATGGGGAAGAAAATCGAATCCTGTTGTGACCATAGGGAGGGTGAAGAATGTAATTATATCATAAAACTTAAGTAAACACCGGGTTGAATAAACCATGTTGAACACTGGAACTGTAGATTGGGTGTTTTCAGGGTAATCCATCCAAAGAAATTTTTTCAAACAAGTAGTGAGGTATATTTAGGAGAATAATGGCTACGAAGGGCATTGAAAACTAAATAGACCACTCATATTACTAGTGATAGAAATCTCTCATGCTATGAAGGATGTTGACATCTGAACAGTTTAGTCTACTTATTAGAATTCTAGAAATCTCCCTCAGACCCGTGTGTAAGTTCGGATTTGGGTGATTCTTTTGTGGTGATCTAATAGGGACGATCACCGGCTGTATAATTTTCGTTTTCTTTTCTTTTTTCATTTCCCATGGTTTTATTCTTTTGTATCTTTGCCTTTGGTCAGTATCAATAAAATATTCTCAATTATTTAAAAAAAAAACTCTAGAAATGTTTCTCATGCTTGCTTGTTTTATCATTCCTTACGATTCAATTTATGATTCAATTTATTTTTCTGACGTTCTCATATTTTTTGCAATATTTCTGTAATCTTCAGAAAACATTGTAATATTTCTTTTTTTGTTGAAATACTTTCCAAGTAGTTTTCATATCTAAGGGGACTGAATCAGCAATCTTATAAAACATTTACTGATCAAAAGGAAAAAAGAAAGACTCACATCTTAGTATGCATGTACTATGTACCTTGACACATATGAGACGATTTTCAACCTTTGAGCAAGTTCTTTTAGGGTCCCTAATAGTAATATCTGCTTGAATAGTAAAAAGAGTTGTGTTTGGCTTACAACTGAACCTTGTAATTAGCACTTATTCATTTGATAATGTTACTGCACATGATTGATAAAAACAGGTTCTGCATATGTATACTTTGGTCCAAAGAAGGGTTCAAATAGATTGAAGAACTACTTCTTTTTTTTTTTCTAGATTTGTACAAAAGGCCGAAAGGCAAATAATAACTTTTGAACTAGTTTTGATAAGCATGATGGAAAAACTATTTACTTGATAAGCGAGATAAACTAGTTTTGAGAAGCAAGTGAAAAGACTTTTTACTCCTATTTACCAGGATTTTTTTTTTTTGTTAACTATTTAATTGGATTATGTTGTACAAATGGCCTTTGGAACTAGTTTTGTGGAAAGTTCCCATAAAAACATAAATGCAATGCAAATAGATATTTCAATCATTTAAGGTAGAACTTCTGAAGTTGTCACCGGCAATGGATCGGTGGTAAGGGAATGTTGTAGATTATATTGGAGGTTATTCTATCTGAAGATTGAGTGAGTCTTCTTTTGGGTGTTTATTCACTCTTTCCTCAGTTTTTCTTTCTTCTCTTTTTTTTTTTTTTTTTTTCTTCGTGTGTTTTTTCAGAAGCTTGGGTCAAGGTCTAAAATTTGGGTCAAGTCGTCAAAAATTGAATAGATTTTAACATGTATGCTTTCATGGAAGCTGCTGTGATAGAAAGGGACCAACAGCATCGGTTTTTGTCGATGATCATGATGGTGTAAGACTTAATACATTTCAACTTAGATCACTAAAAACACCTTGAGTTTGAGGTATAATTTGATGTATTAGAACTTAGAAGAGTATTCTTTCATCAAGAATTTGAGAAATTTGTCAAGTTCTTTTTTGACTTTCACTTTTTCCTTATTACCTCTTCTCTTTCGCTTTGAGACCCATGAGGAGGAACCTAAAGATGAATTGTTGCTCCTGCTCAATTTTGTTTTTGTAAAAGTCTTTTTGGTAGTATTTCATGATTTGCTGATTGATTGAAGAGACCTAGGAATCCAGGTTTATTACTTTCTGTTTGTCTCATGGAAGTTTATGTATTAAATGCAGAATTGTGGACTTTAGATACCCAAACCGACAATTCATCATATTGTGCACATGAAATGAGGAAGAAGACAACCACAATATAATGACATTAGGTCAGTGGAATCTGGGATATACAGACTTGCATGTTCTGCTAGTGCAATTCTTTTAAGTGTGAAAAAACAAAATGTTATGCACTGTAAATTAAATCACAGCATTGTGAATTCTACTTATCACTCTGATAAGTATGAAATTTCCAATTTGCTGTAATTTTTCATAGTTCTAGTTCTAATCACTGTAGCCCTAATGAAGCATTGTTGTATTCCTAACTTGAAAGAATTTCCGATATACTTGCTGAGTTTATAATTTATATGAAGACTCAAAGTTGGATGATACTGCCGTTATTATGAAAACTTGTATGCGCATAGAGAAAAGGAAATTTGGATGAGTGAGGAAGAGACATTTGCATGGGCCATTTTGAGGGCGCTGTGTTTTGAAGAATAACATGTTTTGCTGCTGTTATTATGAATACTTGTATTATCTTTGTCTTTTGGAACAGACGTTTTCCCAGTGGTATTTTGCCCGATGGGTCCAGCCGAACAGTCTCAATGCTGGGTAGCAATCCCACATCTCATGACCAATTTTTGGAATCCTTACAGGCATTTGCCTCTATATAGATTTCACAGAAAAGCCCTATTATGTGTGTGTTTGCAGTCTCAGGTAACAGAAGCGCTGATATTAAAGCTTCCTTAAAACAGGAATTTGATCCTAAGATCAGCTCCTCATCAGGTCTTTAGTCCTCTGGAACGGAAGCGGAACTCCAGCATTTTTCGGTGCGACACCATAACTAATAAAACCATAGTTATTTTACCCATAAACGTTTTCAAGTGATCTGCTAATCTGAAGTTTTTCAGCTATGGAGTTATTGCTAACTGGCCGAAAAAGAACTATGTTATGATGCATTAATGTTCTACTCTTGATGTCTAACCTAGTAAACCACACCATTAGCAAATAACTCCACCATTAACAAATAACTTGACGACGATAAATGGACTTAATGGCTTCATAATTAATCCAATGGCAGATAGAGCTGAAAATGTCTGTTGAGAATTTTCTCACATGAAAAAATGAAAGCCATGCAACTCAATATATAAAGATTCTGGTATTAGAGCACGCCAATGTGTGATAATCCTACACCCATTGATACCTTAATCAAATATAGACGTAGAAGTATCTAACTTTGCCTTTTCATTTTCAAAACATTAAGGCAGTAATGAACATAGCCTTGCAAATTCCATTAGCAAACAGTAGTTAAGATTGTAAGCCTCATATCCAACACCCTCAATCCATCCCATGGTACTGTTGATGCACCAAATCTAAAAATACTTTTCAAAATCGAAAACAGAATCATTCTAGTTTCTGCGTTAAATACAGACAAACCATGCAAGCTTTCTAAAATACAAACACTAAGCAATCCACAAAATGAATGGATAATCTTCAAAAGAAAATCCTCATATCATATGCATCAACATAAAGGTAAGCCACATCTCACAAAACTATTATTGTAAATCCAAAACATTAATATGAGACAATATATTATCAAATATGCTAAATGCAGATTATCAATTTTCATGAACAGAGAACACAAATTGGATCACTTTTATTTGAGCAAGAAAAAATCAAAAGAAAAAATAGCGACTTATAGGAGAGAACAAAAAATCCTACAATTTTGTGGAAATAAGCATGGAAAAAGTTCTCATAAGTCATTAACAGAAAAAAGTAAATTTGTAACATTCATATAACTACAAAGTACATCTGGAACATTATAAAACTGTAATGAATTGAGGTGCGTCGAATTTGTCGTAACAGTTAAGAGAAGTTGCGGGAGTTATCTCATAACGGTCGGAGTCATCACATAACGGTTGTGAAACAATCACAAACATACAAATTAAACATAACTTTAAATTTATAATTATTTCATAATTAATGTTACATCTTTCTTTAAAAAATTTCTAATATTCCATAAGCTCCACATACCTAGGGGTGTCAACGGGTCGGTTCCGGTTTGGGTATTAGACTACCCAGAACCGGAACCTATTATAAGCCTCAGTTCCAGTTCTTATCGGTTTTGGTTCCGATTCTGTATTTTATGGACTCACCCTCTGGAACCGGAACCGATTATAGAACCCAGTTCCAGATCGGGTTTCGGTTCTATTTGGTAAATTTTAAAATTTAATATACAATAATAAGAAGAGAGAGAAAATATTGCTTGGTCTTTCGTGGAAAATGACCACTATTGTTTTCACCCAATACATGCTAACTCCAGAGTCAACAGACTTCCGCAGACTTCTGTGGACTTGATAAATCAAGGTAATTATTAATTAATAATTAGTAATTTTTATTTTAATTATTGATATTTATTTTTAATTATTGACACTAGTAATTTTAATCTTTAATACTAGTAATATATTTAATAAGTAAAATATTTTTAGTAGTTTTGCTAATCTCAATAATATTTTTCAAAGAGGTCGAATTGCCTTTTCTTTTCTTTTTTTCTTTTTTTTTCTCTGCTTGAGGTTCATACCTTATTATGATTTTTGTGCCAAAGCAAAAGAAATATTAACTAATTTAATTATGGTTATAAGTGATTAAATTATCTTTATTTCTATTAATTATAATGATTAATAAGTATTTTTATTATTATTTTAAAATTTTTATACTAAGTATAAATTATTATCATTATAAAAATTAATAATTTGATTATAATATAAAAAATATAATATAATTATTAATTTTTATTAATTATTAATTATTAAATATTAAATATTTAAAATATAATATAACTATAATTATTATTATTTTTGTTATAATTATAATTATTAATAAAATGTTATCATTATGACTTATTAATAATTAATTATTTTTTTATTATAGTAGAAAGAGAAAGAGGAGAGAGAAAGTCTATGCAAATCTCACCTATATTGGCTGGACTTGGCTAACTTAAATTTTCTTCATAAATCTTTAAAAAAGTTCATGGAAGTTCATCACCTTACAAATCCACCATTTTGAAATCCACAACCACCCATATGAGACTTCTATGACTATGGACTTCAGCAAAGTCCACAACCACCAACATGGAACTTCTATAGATTTCATCAAAGTTCACAATCACACACCCTCTAATTTCATAAGTCCATGAGAGTCCATCTAAATCCTAATTGACTACCTTTGTTAATATTCCACTTAGTCTTATACCAAGTTTATATCAATCTTTTGGGCTAACATGTTATGATCCAAGGACTGATTGTTATCTACATAATAAGGCTATCATACTCAGAATCATCCCTTGAACTAACCCCAAGTATGCCCCTACAAATAAGTGTAAGCACAGTGTAAGAATGAGTAGGTGTAAACGGGGTTGTACAGAGAAAAGTAATAGAGTGAAAGTAGAAGTAGAATTTCCCTTGTTTTTTTTTTCTTTCTTCTTTTTACCCTGCTTTGATGATCTTGATCTCATATTCGTGGTAGTATAATATAAATGCTTTGAGCTCATTAGGGATTTTTTCTTTTTTCGCGCAATTAAATGCAGTGACCAGAAATTTTTTATTTAATTCAGGAACGGGAATTGCCGCTTGCAAATCGCTCAATCGGCGAAATCATTTGAAGTCGCTCGAAGAATTCTACAGTATTGAAGGCGAAGATGACCTATATTTCTCACTTCCATGGAGTTCCGATAGGGTTTCTGTAAAGAGTTGATTTTTTTATAAAGGTTAATTGCAACTCTTCAAATCGGTAATGGCAGAACCAATTCAAGAAGTGCTTTACGAGACACGTTATCACGCAAATGGGTCTTTCTCTTCTAACTATCCTCCTCTTCAGGTACTCCAAGATCCCTTCTTTCTCCTCTTTCTATTTCTCTAATTTTCTGTTCCACAAGGTCTGAGACTTCTGTTTAATCTTCTCAATTATTTATTTCAATTGTTTCTGTTAATTAATTAGTTTTCTTTTGTTACTTTGAATTTTCAGCAAGATGAAGGTGTTAAAGGGGGGTTTCTGTCATTGCTTTCAGTTCCAGGTACCGTTAGTTTTTCACTTTTTTTTTTTGTTTTGTTTTGTTTTGTTTTTTGTGATGTTTAGAAGTTAGATACTAGTTGGCAAGGGGAAAAAAAAAATGCTTGTAAGATCATCTTGAAAGATGGGTGTCTTTCAAAATTAAATTTTGATTGATTTTGGTTTATAGGAGTCATCTTCGTTCATTATTGTAATCTACTTAATAAGTCACCCTGCTTCCGTCTGCAAAGTTGAATGGTATTTAGTCTTGAAAGAAAAAAATTTGCAGTTTTTGAATCTAGTCGAAATCAAAAGAGAGAAAGCTAGTTTGTGAGTATTTGTAGAAGCTAGAGACTAGTTCAAGAAAATAAATTGGCTTAGAAGACCATTTTGTAACATGGGTATCTTTCAGAATTTAATTTTGACCTATCTATGCTTATAGGAGGCATCTTTCCAGTTCATTATAGTAATCTACTTAATAAATCACCCCGCTTCAGACTGCAGATTTGATTTGTATTTAGTCTTGAAATAAAATTATGCAGTCTCTGAGCCTGTTCAAATTCAAAGGCAGAAGAGTGAGGTTGGATCCCCTTATGTGAATGAAATTCCGTGTAATGAGCTTGATTGGTTGATAAAGATTTCTTTTAATTTCCTTTGGATAGGGAAAATTACTTCTTTCTCAGTGTTGGAGAAAATAAAACTGCTAGTTGATTAATTGATATACTTGTTGTGAATTGTACTATCTTGTTCCTAGTCATGAAACTGCACTTCTTGCAAAATGTACCACCCTAGTTGTTGTTATTTATGTATTGTTTTTTATGAAATGAAGGTGTCAAAAAGCTTAAAGAGAAATGGGATGAACATAAGCATCCGAGAAGATTCAAGAAGTGGATGTCCATATTTGTCTCCCCTGGAGGTGAGCATGTTGCTGTAGCTTCTGGAAATAAAATAACGATCTTGAGGAAGGTTGATGACTACAAGGAGCCTTGTGGAATTTTTATCGGTAAGGTTTACACGAAATGATTTCTTTGATAAGTGTTAATTCATTATACAACTGTCATGTATGATGTTAATCACAGTCTCTTATCTCTCACCATTGTAAAACTAGTTCCTTTATTTCGTTAGGATGGTTGACATAGATATTTTTTGAACTCTTTCTGAAATTTAGAGGTGCTAGAATTGAAACTTAGGGTGCGTTGTATCACTGAAGTTGAAGGTGGGAGTTTGCTGCATAACTTGAACGTTTTACAAGCACAACTGACATCCGTTCGAACTGCTTCTTCTGTTGCAGTTCCAGCATTCGATAGAAATAAAGTCACAGCTCCCCCCTCCCCTCTATAGTGATGGTGTTGGTTTTCAAATGGACTTGTTAGACATATCCCCTAGGTTTTGTGCCATTTTTGGAAAGAGAGACGAAAAAATAATCCCAAAATGTTTGCTTTGAACCCTAGAGATTTTTTATTTTATTTTACTTTGTTTTTTATTTTTAATTTTTGTATGAGAAAAGATCAAGAGTGAAAGGAGAAGAAAATGAAAGTGTTGTCATAAAACCTTGAGACTTTTGAAGAGATAAGAAGAGGGTAGTTTTGTTATTTATAAAGAATCAGGGTAACCCTTTTGTATTTAAAGAAATCAAGGTTAATTTTGTAAACCATTAACACCATCTAATGTAGGTCACGTTCTCAATCGGTCAACCACTATTGACCAGGGTAGGGGGTATCTCTAAATCTGGAAAAGTTCGGGGTGCAATTTCAATTACTCCCATGTCACTTTTTATGTGATTCGTGTCACCATTTAGGTTTCATATGTTAAATTTGTGATGAAAGTTTTAGTTCAGTTTCTTAGCTGTGAGATACTGAGACAAGCACGTATCATGACACTTTTGATCCTATGTATGCTAGACATGGTTACAAATATTGTTTTCCCTTGGAATTCCTTAGCTGATACGTCTTATTCAAGTAAGTTACCAGTAGGATACAATGGGAATGCTAAAATCTATTGAATTAATTAAGCATTGGTGCTATACCTATATGAAATTAGGAGTTTTTAATGTTTGCAAGCAGTATTTTTTTACAAACAACGTGGTTTTTCTTAGTTATGCATTGAATGGTTTATTTTATGTATTCCTCGTATCTTTGCGTATCAAGACATTTTCAAGATTTTTCCAATGTATCATTCAGTATACTTCTATTTTGTTTGAGATGTCTCATTCCATCAGCTTGCAAGGATGCTGAACGAGAATGTGATTGTATACCTTCATGCTTGCAGTCTGAGTTCTTGACATTGATATTTCTGTTCCCAGCCCAGTCACATTGAAATGGATGGCATTTGCTAGTTATGCTCCAGAATATTACTTCTGTTGAGTTGATTTTCTTTCTGCATGTGGTTCAGTAAAGAAATTGCTAACTCTTATATTAAGCAATCAGGTCATGATAGGCTTGCTACATTCACACATGGAGCTTGGTCAGATTGTCATGATGTTCTTGGAGTTATTGACGAGACGGATACACTCTATTTCATTAAAGCAAACGGAGAACAGGTATCTAGAATTACGAAGAAGCAGTTGAAAGTGTCTATTCCAATTGTAGGACTGATTGTGCTGGGTGATCCTGATAGGAAAACTTCTTGCTTGTAAGTATTCGTTCTTCCATAACTCCACATGCAGCTATCCGCCATCGTGACCTAAAAATATACACAAATATGAACACCCCTTATATGAGGCCATAAGAATCACCTCATATTTCCCTCAAAATAAAAAAGAATCACCTCATATTCTGCTCCCCACTGAGAGTTAATGGCAGAATATTTGTACGCAGCACTTTTACTTATTTAACATTGTTTGAGTATTTAGAAGGGGTTTGTTTTTGGGCTTGTTTGAGTGTGAAATTTCTACAGGTGCAACTTTAGTGTGCTTACATCAGATGGATTGCTTCATCATATTGAAGTCGGTCAGGAGCCAAGTGCATCTGTTTCTTCCATTCACACTTCAAATAAGCAATCGACTGTAAAGAATCATTGCTCCCAGAGTTTTTCATGCCTTGACTACCATCCAGAATCTTCGTTGCTAGTAGTAGTTGGTAGTACTGTTAACGTAACAGAGAACTATAGGGATAAAGCTGGTATGATACTGTCTTCTTGTTTGATTTATTATAATCTTGGTCCCTTTTTACTTTTTTCTTTTTTTGGTAGTTACCAAATTATTCTTTTTTGGACAACAGTGTGGTAGGATTCTAATGTAATTTTTATCGCATTCAAGCTACTTGGAAGAAAGCTTTCAATTTTTGTTTGACATGGTAATGCTTTTTCAAGGAGGCTGTTTCTCTCTTTTCTTTCAGGATTATATTGCATTTCTCTATGGCGTACAACTAGAAGCTTAGATCTAGAACCAGTGTTTTCTAGCCCTCAGTTTGAAGGTTTATTTTCCACACCAAAAGGTTATGTAGGTTCACTGACAATTCCAAAGGTGGTAATCTCGCCACAATGCAAGTATGTTGCTGTTCTAGATTTGACAGGAAAATTGGATGTTTTTAACCTGGATGATGGACGATGTTCTCTTTCCATTATTGCTTTGGATGGGAAAAGAAATTGCTTGAATGACATTGCAGATTTTACTTGGTGGTCTGACCGTATCCTTATTCTTGCAAAGATGACTGGTGTGGTTACAATGCTTGACATTCTTAGTGGTATGAAACTTTTGGAAAACGATCCAGTATTTTCAATGCCTGTTCTAGAAAGAGTTCAGCAGTGCCAAGGATGTGTTTTTCTTTTAGAGAGTTCATCATCTGAGGAAAGAGATTCACATGTTTCACATATTCAAAGAGAAACAATAGACATGCAGGATAAAAGGAAGGGCACTCGAGACAGGTTCGATCAGTTAGGTGTTGGTAAACTGAGTTGGAGCCTGATGTCATTTTCAGAGAGATCTGTTTCAGAAATGTATAATAGTTTAATTAGCAACCAACAATATCAGGTTGCCATGGACTTTGCTCATCGTCATGGGCTGGACGGAGATGAGGTCCTTAAATCGCAGTGGTTGCATTCTGATCAAGGAACAAATGAAATAAATAAGTTTTTGTCAAATATCAAGGATCAAGATTTTGTTCTGTCAGAATGTTTAGAAAAAGTAGGACCAACAGAAGATTCTGCGAAGGCTTTGCTTTCATATGGACTTTGTATCACAGGCAAGTTCAAATTTTTGGAATCAGAAGACAGTGAATGTAGCAAAACTTGGGATCTACGAATGAGCAGGCTTCAGCTATTGCAGTTTAGAGACAGGTTGGAGACATTTGTTGGGATAAACATGGGCAGGTACATAAACTCTGTCAAAGCTATTTTTGGCATTCAACACAAATACAGTTCAAAATTTTTGCATGTGTACCTTTGACTCCCTTCCAGAATCTCCTAATTTCATCTACTTCAGTAACAGCCAAGGAGTGATTTTTACTTTTGTAGGAGTTCACCATTTATTTCCAAAGCTATTTTTGGTATTCTATACAAATACAGTTCAGAATTTTTGCATGTGTACCTTTGACTTCCTTCCACAATCTCCTAATTTCATCTACTTCAGTAACACCCAAGGAGTGATTTCTACTTTTGTAGGATTTCGCCTTTTATTTTCTTATAATTGTTTTTCCTCCATCCGTAAGTTAAGTAAAATGTGTTATTCTATATCAAATAACATCAAGAGAAACTACTCTTCTTCCACATGATATGCATGAAGCTATACACATGGTTGCAGGTTGGTAGGAGCTAGCTGTACTGTTTCGAGATTCATGCCTCTTATTATTTTTCCTTCTTGGTTGATTCATCACTGTCGTATTGCTTTCACTTATCAATGTATCTACTTACTGATACAACTTGATGCAGGTTTTCTGTTCAGGAATACAGCAAATTCCGGATTATGCCTCTCAGTGAAGCTGCTGTAACTCTTGCCGAGAGTGGAAAAATTGGGGCCTTAAACTTACTTTTCAAGCGTCATCCATATTCCCTGGCTCCTTTCATGTTGGACATTTTGGCTGCTATTCCTGAAACGATTCCGGTTCAAACCTATGGGCAGCTCCTTCCTGGGAGATCTCCTCCCACAACTATTGCTCTGAGGGATGAAGATTGGGTTGAATGTGAAAAAATGGTCAGTTTTATTAGCAAATTGCCTGAGAATCAGGTTAACAGTATCCCAGTTAGAACTGAATCCATTGTAAAGCGATGCATGGGATTTATTTGGCCCTCGGTGGATGAACTTTCTTTGTGGTACAAGACTAGAGCTAGAGACATCGATAGCTCTAGTGGGCAACTAGACAACTGCCTTTATTTGGTGGAATTTGCTTGTCGCAAGGGTATTGTGGAGTTGCAACAATTCAATGAGGACGTCTCTTACTTGTATCAGCTTATTTATTCTGATGAAACTGATGAGGAAGAAAACTTTACTATGAGTCTTGTCTCATGGGAACAGTTATCTGACTACGCAAAGTTCAAAATGATGATTAATAGAGTCAAAGAGGATAAGGTAGTGGAAAGATTACGTGAGAAAGCAATTCCCTTTATGCGAAGTCGTTCCCCTGCCATGGACTCAGCTTCTGAAGCTCAGTTGGTTGAAGGGAAGCAGACGGAATCATTTCTGGTGAGATGGCTGAAGGAGATTGCTTCAGATAATAAATTAGACATATGCTCAACTGTCATTGAGGATGGCTGCAGGGATTTCGAGATTGATGGCATTTTTATGGACGAGGTTGAAGCTGTGGAGTGTGCCTTGCAGTGCATATATTTGTGCAGTCTTACAGATAGATGGAATACAATGGCGTCCATTTTGTCAAAACTTCCAAAAATCAAAGGTAAGTCCTAGTTAGTTGATATGGAATTGGCCTCAACTACTGACATGAGGCATTTTTCTTCTTGTGTTCTTGGATGGGATCAAAAATTTTGAAATTTCAGTTCACGGTTGGATAACAGGATAAGTCATGAACTTGAGGTGTCTTCCAGCTTTAAATGTTACTTGTGCCTGTCACCTTGATGACAAGAATGAGTGATGAATTTTAACAGATTTTTTGGTTATTGAAATGCTTGTTAGTTTTATAAAATTTTAAAGGCAAGTTTTCTCACTCTATTTAATTTTTGAAGAATGCCATGAGCGTGCAAGCGTACCTTGGTATAGTATAGATGAGAATTTTTGAAGTGCCTGACATATACACCCAATCCAGATTTTCTGGTGCCCATGGAACATAGGATGCGAGTCATTGAGGTGTGCCAAATAACTTGTTAAAGCTGTCAATTTATACTAAAAATTGAAATGACTGCGATGACTCATGACACCCATCTTGTAGTGTCCAGGTAACTTAGGATACAATTCAGTTGGTTTTTCAAAAATAATTTTGAGAAAATCAATGTACTTTGGGCATTTCTAGACCTCGTGAAGCTAATAGACTTTTTACTATATGAGATTCTTAAAATGGCTTGATTGGGAGAAGTTATGAGTTATTTCGAGATATTATCAATCTTAATTAGGGCATTTCTGTACGAGAATGTAACAAAGGCTATATTGCAGATAACAGCATAAATGTTGACAGCCTAGAGAAAAGAGTACAAGTTGCAGAAGGCCACGTAGAAGTCGGGAGACTCTTGGCTTATTACCAGGTATATATCTTCTCTGACCATTTGAGTACTTTATTGATGGTATAGCTGGAAAAGGACTCTGTTATTGCTTCTCTTAATTTCATTTGTGTCACAAGTCACGAGTCACAAGCGTCAAGTCGTTAATGAGTTCCGATCATGTTCAACTAATATCCTCTGCGAATCTATTTTTGTTTAACTAATTTTAGATGATAATACCCTCCCATCCTGTACCTGAATGTTTCAAGCTCCATACATGGATCCAAACCTAATAACTTAGATTCCTTTATATTATTTCGTGGCTAATTCTAATCTTGTATGGTACTGGCTGTGTTGTGCTCTCAACTAATGTCTAGAGCAGGGGGTGGAATTTGATAACTATATACATACTAATCTTTTACTGTAGTGCTTCTTTTAGATTTTATTTCTGTCAACCTAAATAAACCTTCATTCCAACAGCCAGTTTTGCACTACAAACGAACTCTTTGAGGCCTATCCCTTTGTACCATTAAGTGAGACATCCTAATGATTGAACCACGAAGAATGTTCTTATGTTTCTAAGAGCAAGTTTTGGAATGAGACTTGATTGTCTTTCCAGTAGTTTCATCCAACTTAACTCATGATGTTTTGTTACAATTCGTGTGAGCCATTCGCACATTTCATCGTATTGTTCATATCTTCTTGAGGAATGTTTACTAATTCTTGGAGAGCATAACTGAACAAACGGCCTTGGGACATAAGGTGGCAACTGTTTTCTGCAGCTTAAGGGTTACATAACACCAACAAGTTACGTGAAAAGAACCTTAAGCTTTTGGCTGGAACGGGTATGCTCGTGCTAGTTTGGCTATGAGCAGGTAGCATTTTTGGCGTTACGCCTGCTCAGTTCATATTGCGATACTGGTTTTCTGGTGAGGTCTTAGATGCTATGGTGGCTGGTGCTGCATTCTTTGGACCTATTAGATCATCTTGAATGTTATTAGGAACTCTTTTTTTGTCTTTCTTTTTCATTTTTATGATAGGAAGTGTAAGTGTTGAGGTTGAGGTTATGAACTAATATTTATATGCTGTTCATTTGGTGCTTAAATATCATAACTCATGAGGTGTGGCCTGGAATTTTAAGTCCTACTTGTTTATTTGCAGGTTCCAAAACCAATCAGGTTTTTTCTAGATGCTCATTCAGATGAAAAGGGTGTAAAACAGATTATTCGTCTTATTCTCTCAAAATTTGGCCGTCGACAGCCTGGCAGAGCAGATAATGACTGGGCAAACATGTGGCGAGATATGCAATCCTTTCAGGAAAAGGCATTTCCTTTTCTGGACACAGAGTATATGCTGATGGAATTCTGTAGAGGACTGCTAAAAGCTGGGAAATTTTCCCTTGCAAGGAACTATTTGAAAGGAACAGGCACAGTTGCTTTGGCAACAGAGAAGGCTGAAAATCTTGTCATTCAAGCTGCAAGGGAGTACTTCTTCTCAGCGTCGAGCCTTGCTAGCACAGAAGTGAGTATTACTTCCCTAAATTTTTCTTTCTATGCGTACATGTAATCTGAGGATGGTTTGGTAAACTTAAGCTTTCTATAGCTGTGTTTCCCCTTTTCTTTAGTGGGTTCTCTAGCTGATATTGCCCAAGATATTATGAGAGTTTGTTGCCTCAGAACGTCATGGAAGTTTGTGCAAAATGGATAGAAAAGAAACCAGAAGACTTTGATCATCTTGAGTTTTAACCTTATCTTGTATTGTGGTTTCTGTATTTGTATAGTTCTCACTTACTTTATTCCACTGGCGTCCATTTTCTCTTTATTCCTTTTTCTGTTTTTCTTTTAAAGGATGCTAATTTAGTTTAAGTGTTTAACTCATTTTTTTTTCTTTCTTCTAATCTAATATTTGTTCGAATTTTAATAGTTGTATGTAAATCTTATCTTAGAAATCTAAAAGGCTTTCTCCACTATAGTTGAAGATGGATGCATTTCTTGCTCTTCCTATTCAATTTTAAGAGAAACAATGTTATGCTTCCTTTCAGATCTGGAAGGCTAAGGAGTGCTTGAACATCTTTCCAAATAGCAGAAGTGTCAAAGCAGAAGCTGATATTATTGATGCGCTCACTATTAGACTTCCAAACCTCGGAGTGACTCTTCTTCCTGTGGAGTTCAGGCAAATAAAAGACCCTATGGAAATCATCAATATGGTAATTACTAGTCAAACAGGAGCTTATCTCAATGTGGATGAACTCATTGAGATTGCCAAGCTTCTTGGATTGAACTCCCAAGATGACATAGCATCTGTGCAAGAAGCTGTGGCGAGAGAAGCTGCAGTCGCTGGTGATCTGCAGCTGGCTTTTGATCTCTGTCTTGTTTTAGCTAAAAAAGGACATGGACCTATTTGGGACCTATGTGCTGCAATAGCCAGGGGTCCATTCCTTGATAACATGGATACTAGCTCACGGAAGCAGCTACTAGGGTTTGCATTGTGCCATTGTGATGAGGAGTCCATAGGTGAGCTGCTGCATGCATGGAAAGATCTGGATATGCAAAGCCAATGTGAGACACTTACAATGTTGTCGGGGACAACTCCTCCAAACATCTCTTTTCAAGGTTCCTCAGTTCTCTCGTTCTCAGCTCACAGTAATCAAGATATAATGAACCTAACCGATTGCTCAGTAGAAGGGACAAATAATGATGATCAAGAACTTCATTTGAGAAATATCAAGAATGCACTTGCCAATATAGCAAAAGATTTATCTGTCGAGAATGGGACCTATTTGGATTCTCTTTTGGAAAATGGAAAATTTTTGTCTTTTGCTGGTTTACAACTTCCATGGATGCTTGAATTGAGTAGGAAAGACGAGTACGGGAAAAAGATGACTTCTGACACAAAAGCTCCTTTTAGAAAGCGATACAAATCTGTTAGAACACAAGCTCTGCTGACTATTTTGTCTTGGTTGGCTAGAAATGATATTGCTCCAACTGATGACCTGATTGCTTCTCTAGCAAAATCGGTAATGGAACCTCCAGTTACTGAAGATGAAGACATCCTTGGGTGCTCTGTCCTGTTAAATCTTGTAGATGCTTTTCATGGAGTGGAAATAATAGAAGAACAGCTGAAAGCTAGGGAAGGGTACCAGGGGATCTGCAGCATCATGAACATGGGGATGTCATACAGTTCATTACACAACTCTGGCACCGATCGTGCAAATCCTGCTAAGAGAAGGGAGCTGCTGCTACGGAAGTTTCAAGAGAAGCAATCGCCACTCAGTCCAGGTATTTTGTACTATGAGTATTCAATTCTCAAAGTATAGGCATCAAGATTGAAAATCAATGTAAGGATGGGGTCCTTTGGCATCTGAAATTGTTCCTTTTAAAATTTTGGCCGTCATTAGGCCTATATGGAAATTCGTCACGGGGTGATCTCTGCTTAGAGAGATCAAAATCTCTGTCCATCCTGACATTCATAGCCTTGTGGAAAGTGGATTACAATTTACAAGTTGAGCAACTCTGGGCCTTCCATTTCACTATTAACTTACTTGGGTACTGATTTATGACCAACAATCAACCTTTCCATGCTACCTGTAGGCTAAACAACCTTTTGTGATTTTAAGTTAAACATTCCAGGTGTCTTAAGATCCTAAAATATATTTTCGTCCGGGTATGGATGGGATAGATTGAGTGATAAGTTACATGCTCATGGGTCCAAATGGAGATCATTCTTTCAAAATTTTTGACATTTGTGTACTTATCGAAGTGGAATGCTATATTTCTTCTTCCTACCTAAGATGTTTTCTTTTTTACTTTTTCCTCATTTTATTTGTGAATCAGATGCGATGGATGACAAAGTACAATCCACATTTTGGAGGGAATGGAAGTCAAAATTAGAAGAACAGAAGCTTTTAACGGATCAGTCAAGAGAACTGGAGCAAATAATGCCTGGGGTGGACACTGCACGATTTTTCTCTCGGGACTATAAATACATTGAGAATGTTATTTTTTCCGTGATTGATGCCGTGAAGGTGGAGAAGAAGCCCAGCTTGAAGGAAGTGTTGAAGCTAGCTGACACCTACGGATTAAATAGGACTGAGGTCTCTCTCCACACACACAACATATATATAGTTTGTACACCCTAAATTACACGAGTTTCCAGTCCTATAAGCCATTGCCAGACACTTTCTGTTATTACACCCTAAATGGGTCACGCTTCCATTCCTACATTGAGATGTGGTGGAGAGCTGATTTTTGGTCAGGGAGATCATCCTCCTGAAAAATAGTCCATATCGAAACTTCTAACCCTATGTGGAGCCAAAGTTAACAATGAGATTCGCAGTGCAGAATGTTTCAAGTTGAAATCTAACTTTATTTATGGGGTTAGAAGTTTCAGAATTGTGTGATATATTGTCGGGATGTACTACATGATTGGGAGATTATGCTTACCAATAAATCAGAGTTGGGATCATCTCCATGTGGACCCTAATGACTCATAGAAGATTTGCCAAACTCCCAGTTCATATATTTATAGATAGATATACCATCTATAGTCACAATATGGATGCATATTTCCAAATATTATGCAGGCTGTACAATCATTTAGAGCCATTGCTGTCGGTTAATATGCTATTGTTTTCTAATTTTGCAGGTGCTTCTGCGGTATCTTAGTTCGGCCCTTGTTTCTGAGGTTTGGGCAAATGATGATATTGTCTCCGAAATTTCAGACCAGAAAATGGAACTACTTTCTTGTGCTGCCTCATTAATTAGTACCATTTCCTCCAATGTCTACCCTGTAATTGATGGTTGCAACAAGCAACGTCTCTCCTACATATTTGGCATTCTCTCAGACTGCTACTTACGGTTGAAAGAAGCCAAGGAGCCATTGTTAGATATTCACTCTGATCCAGCACATTCAGTTCTAGAGCTAGCTGAGTTTTATAAGATTCTTGCTCAAGAATGCAGGAGAGTTTCCTTCATAAAAAACTTGAACTTCAAAAACATTGCCGGGTTAGGTGGTTTGAACTTTGAGTGTTTTAATGAAGAAGTCTACAATCACATTGATGAACTTAATGTTGAAGCTTTGGCCGAACTGGTTCGGACCCTTGTCAGCATCTTTCCTGTTTCAGCATCCAAGGGTCTCATATCATGGCAATCTGTTTATAAACACCACGTACTAAATCTTTTGACACGTTTTGTCACTGATATTAAAACAAATATTAATTTTTCCAACCCAGACAACTTTCAGGGATTTGTATGTGAACTTGAGCAGAATTACAGTTGTGTCAGGAACTACGTTAGAGCCATGTCGCAAGAAGATGTGTTGGAAATTACGCAACAATACTGCATATCAAGCCTCCCAATTAACTGGTCTTCGTGGGGTCTACCTGGTGAATCAGCATGGCTGGACTGCCTTATATTGCTTCTGAAGTTTTGGATCAGGCTGACTAATGATGTTCACGATGCTGTATCCTATGATAATTCTGAAGGAAAACTCGTTAAGTTCAATGCAGAAAGTCAATCAAAATGTCTCAAGGTTTTCATAGAGCTGCTGATGGAGGACAAAATTTCAGTGCATCAAGGCTGGGTCACTGTTTCACACTATGTCAGACAAGGCCCGGGTGGTTTTACTGGTGGAGTTTTCAAACTCTGCAGAGCTATGGTGCTGTCTGGTTGTGGGTTTGAAGCCATTACTCTTGTATTTTCTGAAGCATTAGCTCATAATCTAACCAGTGCAAGTTTAGGGGTAGATTGTGGAGGAAATCTAGATGGTACACTGGATCTTCCCCAACTTTATGTAAATATATTAGATGCAGTTTTGCTTGACTTGGTCAACGAGTCCCGTGATTGCAAGAACTTGCATCATTTGTTGTCCACTCTCAGTAAATTGGAAGGTAATCTGGAGGATCTGAAGAGGGTTAGATATGCAGTTTGGGGAAGACTAGGGACGTTCTCTGATAATATGCAGTTGCAGAGTCATATCAGAGTATATGCACTAGAGCTTATGCAATCCATCACAGGTAGAAATCTCAGGGGTCTTCCTGCTGAGCTTCTTTCCAATGTTCAACCGTGGGAAGGGTGGGATGAATTGTGCTTTTCAACTGCTGGTAACGAGACTGCAAATCAGGTCACACTCACACCAAATCAACTGGATTCATCAAACAGGTTTACAAGTACCTTAGTTGCTCTTAAATCAACTCAACTAGCAGCAACCATTTCACCAAGCATCGAAGTTATTCCAGATGATCTATTGACCCTTGAATCTGCAGTATCTTGCTTCATGAATTTGTCTGGGGCAGCCAACACTGAAGCTCAGTTTGAAGCTCTGCAACATATATTAGAAGAGTGGGAAGGGCTTTTCATCAGTGAGAGAGATGAAAAAGATGAAAAAGATTCAGGTGAAGCTACTGATGTTGGAAACAATAATTGGAGCGGTGACGAATGGGATGAAGGATGGGAAAGCTTTCAAGAAGAGCAACCAGTTGAGAAACAAGAAAAGAAAGAGGAAGCTATTTCAGTTCATCCCCTTCACAGGTGTTGGATGGAAGTTATAAAGAAACTCATTTTTCTAAACCAATTTGCAGATGTTTTGAAGCTGATTGACCGATCCTTGTCAAAATCTAACATCATCTTGCTCGACGAGGAAGATGTCCAGAGTTTGACTCTTGGGATAGATTCCTTTATAGCTCTGAAACTAGTTCTTTTACTGCCTTACCAAGCCATTCATTTGCAGTGCTTAGAAGCAGTGGAAGCCAAGTTAAAACAAGAAGGGTCTGGGGGTAAATTCGATGGAGACCCTGAACTGTTTACCCTCTTATTATCATCAGGAATCATATCAACAGTTGCCACCAACTCTGCGTACAGTGCTACTTTCTCTTATGTATGTTATTCCGCCGGCAAATTTTCCCGTCTTTGTCAGGAAAGTCAATTATCAGAGCTCAAATCTAGAGGGAGAGAAAGAAGTAAAACCGACGAAAGTAACTTCATTATTTTCAGAACAGTTCTTTTTCCATGTTTTGTTTCAGAGCTTGTGAAGGCCAAGCAACCAGTTTTAGCAGGATTTCTTGTTTCTCGTTTCATGCACACGAATGCTACTCTGAGTCTCATTAATGTCGTGGAGGCTAGTCTCAGAAGGTATTTGGAAGGCCAGATGCGGATGCAAGAAAGTTCCGATTCCAGTCCAGGGAAGACGGGTATGTGTAGATACTTAGGAAATACTCTTTCAGGCTTGAGAGGTAGGTTGGGAAGCTTGATTCAATCTGCTTTGTCTTCCCTTTGAGAGAATGTAAAATGAGAAGGAATTTTTGGTCTTTCTGATGCTAAGTGGAATGTTGTATTTTATTCTTTGTATTGTGATAAATAATCCAAGATGAGGTAGGGTGAGTTTTCAGTCTTATATTTGGGAACCCAAACCTTCAATTCTTTGAAAAGTAAGTTCAGGATTTGGATCAAACAACCATCATCTTTCCTTGCATTTTATATTATGGGTTTACAGAAGAACTATCTATTTCCATATTTTATGCAAATTATATTAATCAAGGCATTCAACATGGGCAATAGCTAGCCCCAATCACCCAAACAAAAAAAAAAAAAAAAAGCTTGGCTCCATTTTATGTGGATATGTACACTGTTACAAACTTACAGTTGCATCCAGCTTTATTCTGGATACACGCAACTTAATTATTCTTACACTGCTTACACCTGCTTGTGGTGCCACACTGAGATGATCCAAGGGGTGGTTGTTTTGTGAGGGTGGTCTCATTGTTATGTGGATTATCCTCACAAAAGAATCACCTCATTCTAAAACTCTTAAGCCCAACAGAAGATCATGGAAATCTTAATATTTCTAAACCATCTATGTTGCTGTTATTTTTAGCGAGGTTAAAAAAATTTTAAACCATTTAAATTTTTTTACAAGAAAAAATCAACCCTTAGATCATGTCCACAAGGCACTATAGACATGTGTAGGGTGAGTATAGACAGGTGTAGGGTGAGTGAAAAAAATTGGGTGTAAATATCCGACCCCTCCGGAGTGTCTAACATTTTCTCCCGCTATTTCTTGTGGTAAAATTGCTACAAGAAATAAAACGTTTTGAATTCTTTTCACAAATAAATTCAACTTTCGCGGTAAATTGGCATATTACACGTGGCATAAATCTAAATCATATTTCATCTCTCTGTCTTCCCCTCTCTTAATTTTCAGAGAAGCTCAAATCTCTGACAACAGACCGAACTGAGTTGAATTCTGATGGACGGATTACCAACAGAAATCTCTTTGAAGATCTTCTGTTTCTTGAATCACCAGAACCTTGCAACAGCTCAACAAGGTCAGTCACCCAATTTTTAATTCCTTAACTATTTTTTTCTTTTTTTCTTCAATTTTTCTGGAGGGATCTAATTGTAGAATTCCCGAACTGGATCATCGATTTCTGGAATTTTAACATCTGGGTTTTGGTTTTTGTATGAAAAACTGAAATGGGTTGGTTGAATTTCCCTTGAATTATGTATCTCCATCTCATAATCTTCTTCTTTTGTTCTTCTGATAATTTCACCAGAAGGTGGTAGATTGAATTCTGAGATCTGTGGGTTTGGTTAAATCATTCATGTAGATTTGATTTTGTTTGTGAAGGAGAAGAATCAGTTCTACCAAATTACCTTATTAAACAAAAAAATTGAATGATCGTTTAATATAAAATTGTTCAAGCTCCCATTAAAAATTGCAATTGTTTTTTCCTATTGTGCAAAAGTTACTACTTTGTATCTGAAAAACTGGAAAACTGAAATGGGTTGGTTTGAATTGGCCTTGAATTATGCATCTCCACCTCATGATCTTCTTCTATTCTCTTTGTTGGGGATGGCTCGATTTGAGTCAAAAAGGTGTCTCTTGTGTTCTTGCTTGTGTTCTTATTTGTTTTTTGTTCCATGTTGTGTATTTGCATTGTTAGATTTAATATTGTGCCTGTGAGAGTGCAAAGTTGAATCGAATTTGGGGTCTTTGCACTTCACTCTTTATAGTTTAATAATTTTACTTGGCTGTCTTTCTTTTAGCAGAAAGGTTAGATCCAATCATGAAATTTGTCCGTTGGGTTAAATCATTCATTTGGATCAGAGGTTCCGTTTTGTTGTAAATGAGAAGAATCAGTTCTACCAAGCTAGTTTTAACCTGGTATCTTAATAAACAGGTAAAACAAAAAAGGAATGACAATTAAAGGAAAATTCATAGCATTCTGGATTCTTATGGGCCAAAAATTGGCCAGAGTGGATGATGTAATGATGTTAGCATTCTATTCCATCCATTGTATTTTTGTAGATGAAAGTATGAAACTTGTGGTGGGATAAGTATGTTGATCGTGCCGTTGTCATTTTTCGATGAGATCGAAGTTGACCTAAAGATCTCGTAGATCTGACTCCCACTGGAT
Organism: Macleaya cordata; assembly: GCA_002174775.1. Taxonomy (NCBI): domain Eukaryota; kingdom Viridiplantae; phylum Streptophyta; class Magnoliopsida; order Ranunculales; family Papaveraceae; genus Macleaya; species Macleaya cordata. Next base: position 158,249 of record MVGT01000061.1, read on the forward strand.
GGTGAGTAGGGAGATCCAACACATTTCATGTCCAAGAAAAGGATAAAGTACAGACTTATTAGATTTAAGATCTGAATTTTAAATAGGTTTCAGTCTCTAGTGGTCTTCTTATCATTAGAGATTTATTGAGGAAAACCAAATCAAGTGCTGAATTTAGAAGATAAAGATTCCATCTGAGGACTGAAAGTTTTCAGAGTTCAGGTCTGAAGTTTGATAAATAAGAAAAAAGTTCAAGCTAATCTTCACATATCTATTAGTCGTGTATGGTTTGGTAGATAAATACTCAAGGTTGTTGGTGTTTTATACTTAGTTTGCAGGAAATGGAAAAGCTTGACGTCTGAGAACATCTTGTGGTGCAACTTATTCAAGGAGAGGTGGGGGCATGATCAAGCTGCATTCTATGCCCCTATTGATTCCAAAACATGGAAAGATGTTTATGAAGTGCAAGATCGTTGTGATCGAGTTGGATTGTAAGTTGAAACTTCTCTGATAACTAGTTCTTTTTATGTAATAATGTCAGTTAATTCCAACAGTTAAGTTCATAAAATCGAAAGACGAGCAAACATGAAACACCTTTACCTAACTACCTAAGTATAAACTTCACAAACCATAACCCCTGAAAGAAGAAAGCATATGACTGATGATGTTTTATACGGCATAAAAGATTTATTTTTCTCTGCTTCAAACATTCATCACCTAAGAATACCTCCACCAAAGCATTTTCAGTCATCTGTATCAATGTGTTTATGCAAGGGCAATGTGATAATGCATGCCTTTTGAGGTATTCTTGTGAGTAATAATCTGTAACTAGCTTCCTAATTCAGAAGACATTTATTGCTTCCAGTGTGTTTTTTTTAGTTACCTTTATTAGTCTATTTTTGAAATTCTAGCCAGTTTGAGTCTTTGAGATAAGTTCTTGATTTTCTGCAGTTGACAGAAAATTTTGCTCAATTTTCTGATGGGGATGATTAAAGTTCTGGATTCCAAACTAAGTAAATTGGAACTTGACTATCTTTTAGGATTTTCCTTACAAAAGTAAAACTCAGCTTTTATAGTATTCCTTGGCTGAGTTTGGATTATAATCTCTTCACGTACACATATATTTTAACTTTTAGAAAGTACAAAACTCCGGTTGCTACCTTAAGCAAGTGAAGAGATTTTGGAGAGAGTGATGAATGAACTAGAACAACTACTCCGAGTCTGAGAGTTCTTTAAAGGCCTTGCCCTCTGTCTCACACTTTTTTCCACTGTTTGGGTTTTTTCATGTTAAATGAGTGAGTCCTTTGTTTGTATTTGCTATTAATTCATCATCTTTAGCTTATTTTTCATCCATTTGTTGATTTTTTTCCTGTGCAAACCTCAAAAGAGACTACAATCAGATGTTTAGAAAGTAAAGTCACAGTAGCTCTTTTATAAGTGAAGCTGCTTCACCTCAATTGCTTGATTAGAAAACTAGATTTTGAGATAAGGAACTTTCTTCTATTGGGAGAGAGAGCAGAGAAGTTAGTTCCTCTCATTCATACATCAAATCTACAAGAATCTTCCAACCACAGGAACTATTTATTTCTCTTCTTTGATTGATTTATGAATATGTATTTGATGTTTATGAATGTGTTTCAGGGGACTGAAGATCATCAGAGAAGGTGCTGACTATTATCTTGTTCACCAAGGCGAAATTCAACGACATTTGGGCTCAAGGAATGGTAATAAGCGTGTAAATGATCATTCCAAATTTAAAAGAGGTCGTTTCACCGGAGAAGAGTCATTCGAGGGAGAGCAACCATGCCTCAGCATTCTTGACAAGATACTTTTCTTCATTGGAGACTTAGAGGTCGCAACAAGCGATGCAAAAAGAAGCCGGGTTTTGTGATGATGCAAAAAGAAGCCGGGTTTTCGTTATGAGGACTCAAAGCATTGAATGTAAAGAGGTTCTGAATTGAACTCTTGATCATGTAACCATGTTGTTTTGTTTCTTTTTATATTATTTAAGAACTTGATGTATGTATGTATGTATGTATGTATGTATGTATGTATGTATGTATGTATGTATGCTTTTGATATTTATTTCATTTGGTGATGAAAAGCATCTCTTGCTACTGTTTTCTTGTGGACATGGCCTTTAAAGATACAATGTGTCTGAATTTTTCAACACCATCTCGAATATTACTTTTCAAATCTTCAGAGTATTAGATAATCACAAATAATATCATGTTTAACCAGTTTCAGGGTTTAACCAAGATGGGTTGGAGAAAACTCAATCTAGGATAGATAAAGAAAATCTTTAAGCAGGTGAACCCACCACATGGATCCTAAAAACTAAATCACTGGCAAATTTAAGTTAGCCAATTTACGCAAATTTCATCAATTTTAGAAAAATTTGGCAAAACGAGCGCAGAGCAGGAGTGCCCGACTAAAAAATGTTTTTAGTTACAAAATGCCGAGCGTGGTTATGGGCGAGAGCGCAAGACTCTAGAGCAAGAGTGTCACTCCTATACCAAGGTTCCGGTTACTAAGGGCAAAAATTGAACTAGTTAAACAATAGCAACAATTATCTTCCTCACTCTGAAGAACATTTTACAATTGAAGTTACTTCTGTAGACAGATTTTTACAGCCATTCCCATGGTTAATGGAATTTGGTATTCACACAATCCTACCAAACAATTGCAGTGGTTTGTATGTAAACCATCAAGCACATTAAAACCCATGAAATTTGACTTCAGATGAGCTAAGAATGGTAAGATTATAACAACTCTTCAGGAAATAATAATTTTAGACTGCTTATTAGGTACACAGGGATCTTAAAAGACAAATTTGGATTGCATAACTCATGAAACATAGGAGAAGAAATTACAACAGGATTAGAGATATTTATCTTTATATAGAAAGTCATTACAGATTAAAGCTTGTAGAAGAACCATGTCTTGCTATCTCCATAAAAACAAATCATGTGCTGTTGCTTCAAAGCCACAACACAAACAAAAAAAGAGGAAAAAAAAAAACCCTAAAACCTCTAAACCTGTATTAATTCTTAGACCCACACAGAAAAACCAAGATTACAGCAGAGAATATTTTAGCTCCTAAGAAATAACAGCTTAGGAAACATACAACCCGTAACGTGATGCCAGTTTTAACTGCAAATACGCATTTGTTCCTGCATCACTATTTCCACTGTTGCATCAAAACCTCCCCACCAGCTGATTATCCTTCAAAATCTGTTCCCCAATTAACGAATCAAGACCAGTCCTATATTTCCCTTCCGTTATTTATAGGATTGGTCACAACTACCCAAAATGCACCTAAACATCTTATGGTGAAAAAGAAATCATAATCTTTGTTTTTTGAACCTTTCCGATTCCGGTGGTTTTGTGTTCTTGAATTCAATTAGATGTTCAATGGTTCCACCTCTGAGTCTCTCTCCTTCAAAGATGTCCAATCTTGAGGCTCTGCATCAAAAGCAAACACAGGCCAGATGAGAAGAAATGTCACATGCAAAACCTTTAGGACTTTTTCTAGATGCGACTTAAGGAGAAAATTGATTTTTTATTTTTTTTGCCCTATAAATAACTCGATGATGAACAAGACATATGCGAGTCATAATCTCCGTTTACTGATCAACCTCAGTTGAACTCAGTTTGGTGCATTAAACTCACAAGATCATGTCTTCCAAAAAGAATTTATAAATTCATGAAGGTTGAACTGAGTTTGATGCATTAAAGTCACAAGTTTTCCAATACCGAAGATCAATATTAGTCTGTAACTTACTTGATTTGTGGCTCTCCGCTACCACCATGAGCCGCCTTTGCAAGATCGATGCCATGAGGAGGAAAATAGAGCACATGCCAAACATGACAGTGATTGGGAATGCATTCACCTTCAAAACAACAAGCAAAAAATTTATGATTACTGGCGGAGAGGGAGGGGAGATGCCGAGATGGACACTCAACCATGTTTACAACTATATGAACTCGTATCATCCAACAACACTTCTCTAATGAAAAATATGGAATTTAATTTGGTGGTGTTTGGTACGTGATCCAGATACAATTAATTTCTTCTGAAAACAAGAGATTTAATGAATCCCAACAAAAAAACGCTTTCGTTTACGTCATTTTCAAAAACACCAAAAATCTGGGGGAAACAAAAAGGGAGTCATTTTTGGTGCTTTCAGTTATATTATATTTGTTTTCACATTAACTTAAATTCAAAAACAGTTTTCGGGTTTAATACCAAACGTGTTCTCTGGTATTAAAAAAAATAAAAAAATTGAATTAAACCCAGATATATCCTTGTTTCTGGAAATTCGTTTTTGGATTGCCAAATGTGGTTTTCATGTTAAGAGAGTTGACGCAGAAGTCAAGCAACTACTTACATTGTATAGCACAATGCACACAAAGATGTTGAGAGGAATACGGAAGAAATTCATGATGGTGCTTCTGGCTTCCTCAGGGATATATTGGGATCTCATCTTCATGATTGATGGCCAGAATATGCCAACACAAGCCTCAAAAGTACAGAATCCAAATAGTTGGATGCACCCTGCAAATGAGATGCTCCCACCTTTCTCCTTCGAGGGCGGTACCAAGAACTGTTACAATGTAATCAGTCAGAGTTAGAATCAGGCACTGGGATTTTCAAAATACTTAAGAGCAAATTATTCATGTTTAAAATGAAAAGTTGAAGAACCAGGATCCATATCGTACACCGGTGACAATGGGAAGCAGGAAAGTAGAGGCAGAAATTGCAAACACAATCTGCATGTAGCTCTCAACTTTGAGAGATGAGCGTGCCATCAGTCGAGAAGCAATGGAGCTTCCCAACATAGAAGCCAACATAAATGTTGCAAAAATGAAACCATGTGGGATGTCCTCGTCGTTCGGGCTCAAAGCAGGAGTCCACAGAAACACAAAGGTGTACATCGAACCTTCAAACAAGGATTGAATGGCTCCCAACAAAGCAATCTTCTCATCTGAACCACAGAAACCATAATATTAAAATGAATTCTGATAGAAAGTTAGACAAGGAAGAGAAATAGAGAATAGCCAAGTTACCCAGAGGAAAGATCATAAGGATGGCATACAAAGAGTGATGAAATCAATTTTGCCTCATTGTACAGAGCAATAGATTAAAAGTTTATGATCATTTCATCTAATTGGTATTCAGTATGGTACATCATTTGTGTAGGACCGAACCCATCAATTGGTAGGTTGTACCCTAAACTACTCTACCTAGATCACCTCAAAGATAAATGACAAATGCAAAAAAAACTGAAATGAAGTTAGAGAATCACCAGAAGCAATGGCTACTGCTGCACCCTTGAATTGGGTAAGCAAGTCCTTGCTCTCAGAAGGGTCTCCATAGTTTTCGCTCCAAGATGATAAAATAATGGCCATACCAATGGCAAGAAAGCAAGCAGCAGCATCAAAGGGAGCAACTGGACCAAATCCAAGATTATCAGCTAGCATGTTTGCAAACAACCCAGCGACAATAGCAATGAGACCATTGCCCAGAAATATTGCCTTGGAGAATGTTAGGGACAACCATTGTTGTTCAAAACCCCTCTGCACAGATCAAAGGAGAAATGATATGAAATTATCAAATTTTTTGGTAAAGAAAAAAAAAATTTATTGAACAATCAAATAGAGGAAATTTTTTGCACCAATAAGTTGAATCTGAGATTCTGAGGACATTCTAACATTCTCCTAGTGGGGAACTAATGAATGTGGTGAACCCTACTTTAAATTTTTGGCACCATTAAACTCCTTTAACAATTCGAGTAAGATGAATCTAAAATCAGCTCTTTTTGCAATATAATGGCAGAGTTACAAGACCTCACCTTGTTGTGTTCTGCAACCAACCATGACTCAAAGGCTGAAAACAGGAGAGAAGTAGCAATTCCTCCCAAGATACGACCCAACATTAATACTTTGTACTGAGGTGAATGCTTGGTGATACAACTCAGAATGTATGTTATGCAGTATGTGACACATGCCCTCTTCCGTCCCCTGAATTTCATACACAACGTCATTAGCAACAAATAAGAACTATTTTTATTAAAGAAAGGTTAACAAATCAACTTCTAAGGTGCAGATCTCACTGTTTATCAGCCAGTGATCCAACAATGGTCCCAAACAACATAGAGGATCCAAAACCAGCAATGAACAGTCGTCCGATCTCTCCCTTGCTAAAACCATATTGGCTGTAGAGGAAGTAAACATAAGGACCCTGCAACCAATCCCCAGCTGATCGCCACAGGAAGAAGAACTAATTAGAAACATAATATTAATTATATTAAAAAAAAAAAAAACCATTTTAGTTGTTCATCATGATCTATGCTAATGACTCTCAAATCATTTTAAACAAATTTGAGCTCTAATTTGAGAGAATTTTACAACATGAAGGATCTAAGCAATTTATCAGTACCCCACATTTTTTTTTTTGGTCGGTTTATCAGTACCCCACATTGCAGATCTAATAATCAATTTTAAGTCCAGTGTAAAGTAGAATAAAGAGTTGGGAGAAACAAATACCCATTAAACAAAAGAACTTCAAAAATTAAAAAAACCCACCAGATCAAGCCCACATTGTGACGCAACAACATAATCATCAGATCAATGACTTCACGGAACAATAAAAGCTAAAAAAAAACTAGCAAACCAGAACCCTAAAATTCACCAAATTGACAAACATTTCAAACCCATTACAAAAAAAAAAAAAAAAACCACCAAAAAACCAGATCCAACGTTACAACCACTCGACAATGGCTAAAAAGGAAATAAAAAATCCCACAAAATGAAAAACAGTAATTTCTCCAATAAGACCAGATTCAAACCCTAGATCCAAACAAAACCTAACCCTAACATCAAATATCACATATCTATACTAAAATGACAAATCAGAGATGAACCCACATTGCAGAAACAGGTAATTAAGATAAATAAATGAGAATCTGAATTGAAAACGTCAGATCTAAGCTTACCCATCATGAGAGAGTACACGACAAGGTAGTTGTTCTTGAAGGAATTGAAAGCAGAAGAAGTATTAATCCGATCTTTGTTGTTTTTGCTGAGCTCCAAGACGGCAACCACCACCGACAGAGCCCCAAAAACTAGGTAATAGAACATCTCCATATCTGCAGATCGATCTGAGAGAAAGAGAGAGAAAGATAGAGAGAGAAAGTTAGAGAGAGAAAGAGAGCTGACAAGCTGATAAAATGGATTACTTCTTCTTCTTCTTCTTCAGAGACTCTCTCTCTCTCTTTATGTTAGTGAGTGAAATCAGAGAAAGAGAAGGCTGTTTGCCATTTTGGTGGTTTCTGAACTCCACGTGTCAAGATCCCAGTTGCTATTGGCTAAGACTTTTGTTCCTTGAGGATTGGTCACCTAGTATCAGATCTTACACTAATATATAATGCACCGACATTCCTTTTCACTTGGACCGTTTGATTTGATCATATGATGGAGCCCATTTGGTTCCCTAATACCCCATGTTTTGGGTGGGCCATTCCTTCGATATCATGTTGGTCCATCGAGGATATATATTGATCGGTTGATCCTTGTTACTTGTTAGCAAGGGGGATTAGATATTTACGCCCAAACTTTTTACTTGTTATACCCACCTTATTCTTACATGTCGCTTATACTTGATATGTGGGACTACGTAGAGATGATCCAAACATGACTAGCCGGTCGGATCATTGGCCACTGATCCAAAGTTGAATAGTTCAGATCCCCCGATTTCGATACTAGTCGGATCGTCCATGTATCGCTCACACTTGATACTTAGAGCTATATAGAGATGATCCAAGGATGGTTAGCCGATCACCGATCCTAAGGATTATTCCTAGTCCGATCTAAGTCGATCCAATCCAATCTAATTGATCCCGGACGATTCCAAATGTTTTTCTCCCTTTTCTTTCAAGAAAAAATGTATAAAAATCTACGCGAGTTAACTCGTTGATCTTGGACGATCTGACTTTTAGCGATCGGACACAATGCTAATCATGGTTGAATCTAATTAGATCCTGGTGAACCAATCCATGTATCCAAGTGCTATTTTTTTCGAAATTCCTTATCATGTAGATCATCTTTTAAAAAGATCGTTATAGAACTTTATACAAATTTTAAATGGGTCAAGTTATATAGCCCCCCCTTATATAACCCCCCGCTTGTGGGGCTTACATGTAAAATATCCAGGAGCTAATTTTTGTAGAGGATGTTCTCCTCACTATATATTTCATCGTATTAAAAAATCAACTCGTTCTAAAATTTCTAACCTCCTCAAATTAGCCCTTAAAAAATGTGCAAGTTTTAAATTTTTATTTTGACCGTTGATTTGAAACGGATAGATTTGAGATTAGAAGTTTTAGAACAAGCTGATTTCAGGTAACTATATTCTCCTCATCATGTAGATCATTCTCTCCAAAAATCAGCTCCTGGATGCATTCCATGTTGAAACTATTTATTTTACTTTTTCTTTTCTTTTTTGAATAATGAATTTAAAGGTTTTAGAAGCATAAGTCTTTTTTTTTAAGGAGATCATTCTCACAATAGATTGCTCTTGGACCATCTCCATGTACATGGGGGCATGTATATATAGTATGAAGAAGTTGGGTGTAACCGTGTAACTAGTAAATTATTAGGCTGTAAATATCAGATATCAATTGATTTACAATCTCTACTATTATAATGACTATAAGCTGGTTTTGCAGCAGCTCACTTTGAACAATGTGAGCTGGTTTGCCTGACTCGCGTATAAACACATAAATAGGGTTGGATATTTTCGCCCAGCTTTTCACATGTTCCATCTAACATCTTATCTTCAAAATTCTTTTACAAGTTCCACCTCAATCACCTTAGTCTTACACTATACTCATTTATTTGTGGGGCCTAATTGAAGATGATTCTATAGTTGATTTTTTGCCCTTTGTGGGGATTTTCGCCCAGCTTTTCACATGTTCCACAATCTTGAAAAGACCTAGATTTATACAGATCGATGAACGTTCTCTAGGTCATTACAATAGATGATTAGAGAGGCATATGATACAAATTATCCTCATTGAACATGTGAAAAGGTGAAGTATGAACACAACACTCAGTAAGGTATAAGGGAAATGGATTGATTTCTTAAAAAAACCCAAAAACAAAAAAGACAGAAACAAAAACAAAATAAAAAAAACAAAAACAAAATAAAAAACAAATGAGGATAATTTGTATTCTATGCCTCTAATCATGTATTGTAATGACCCAGAGAACGTTCATGGATCTGCCGTTTCAAGATTGGTAGGTCCCACTTGGGAGAATCGGATAAGTGAAAACTGAAAAGAGTTGATCCAGCTAAATAATCCTAACCATTTGGTCCTGTCACATCCTATTAACGGGTATGATTTGATGAGTTTTGATATATTGACGGTGAAGATCGCTTTTGTTTAGCTAGAATTCATTAATGTGGGACACATAAAGCAGTCTCAGTCTCAGTCTCGGTACATCAACATTTGCAGTTTAGGTTAGATATCTAAACAGATCTGTTGTACGCGCCAAAATCACCAAAATATCTGATAGGATGCCGCGTTTGCCGACAAATGGATATATGGAATTCTGGATTCTAACTTACCCTTATTCGGTACGTCGCGTGATACCAAAGTTAAAATGCTTCGAGCACTGTAAACTCATTTTCAAAAAAATCTGATCTTGATTTTTGTACACCCAAGATCATTTTCGGGCTATAAACCCTAAGATATTGGTTTTCTTAATTTGTGAAAGATAAGACAAACTTTTAACGTAAGATATCAATTATTTTTTAATTTTACTGTAACAATATTGTAACACATTTTTATAGGATCCACATAGAGTTGATTTTTGACAAGAAATGTTATTTTCATTTTTTACTATGTAGGTCATCATATAAAAAATCCGGAAAATAAGTAGGATGCCCTTGCATGGGAAAAAAATTGAAGTAGAGGACATGCTTTTTTTTCATGTAAGGACAGTCCTCGGCACACGTTAGCGCGATGTAAAAAGACGAAAAACCCATCTGTTGAATAATAACGGTGCACGTTAGCAAATCCCAATTAATGAATTTTAACATAAAAATGACCATAACTTTCAAAATATAAATCGGATTTGAACAAAATTTATATCGTTGGAAAGCATTTTTCAAGATCTTTAAAACAAGATCACA
>MVGT01000061.1:172313-201415 GCA_002174775.1 Macleaya cordata
TTTTTTTTTAAAGAGCTGGGATTGAGTTTTAACTAAACTAATGTTTACATAACAAAATCTAAAAAAAATAGGACTGTACCCACAATTGAAAACCGTGGGATATTTTGCAGGACCCACCCATATAAAATTAGTCATGTGCTATTTTGTTTAAGAGTTAGATTTCATATAAAATAACAAACAAGGGTGTGTAATGTAATAAAGATTGAAAACTGGGACAGTTTTGTATAGAGTATTTTAAGGGGCATTTTTGGAACCCAAAGCTGTTAAAACTGTTGAGGAATTCTAAAGGAGAAACACGATTTACAATGCAAAAATAACAGCAATTAAGTCTTCTTAACGTGTGCCCTTAGGGCACATGTTAACAAAACCCTTTTATTAGATGGCTTTTGACCTTTTTTGAATATGTTATTAGCACACTCGAACAAGTAACCATAGTTCATTGTTTTCCATACTACAAGACTTTTGTTTATTAGTTACAGTTGCCAAAGAAAAAAACAGTTTTTGACTTGAAGTGAATTTTTAAGGAGTTAAGCTAAAATGCCGGCAGACGGTAGTCAATGTCTAGAAAGATGAAATTTGAGGACGTGATTTAAATCACGATGTAGAAATCGCTTTACGATTGTTGGGCGGCATTCTAGCATTTTCCATTTTTAAGATGATAAATGGTACCGAACTATTTTAAAATAGGGGTAGCTAATATGGATTCTATTGGAATAGACTGAATAGAGTGAGTGACTATGTGGCGTAACTACACTTGGATTATCCACCTTGACGGTCAATTAGACCAACCACAGTAGTGGTAATCTTCCCAATTTTTAGCTTTCATGGATGAGTTGTACGTCAGTCGAATTTTAAAAAATTTACAAATCAATAATAAAAAAATGGGATTAGGGACATATTAAAAATTTTGAAACAACAAAAAAATAAAAAATTAATAAAAAAGAGGGTTAGGGACGTACAAGGGATTTTAAAAAAGAATTACAAGGAGGTGTCCTTTAGCCCCCGACTTTAAATGTTTATATATTAAATTTTTTTTTAACTAAAGCTTTGTTGTATAGTTTTAAAGTATGTGGTTTATGCCTACATAGTGTAGGTCCCACATAGTGATGATCCTGTATTAGCAGCCTTCTGGACGGTGCCACAAAGGGGCCACGAGGGCGCCATGCAGGCGCCACGAGAACGACACCACCACAGACGCTTCGCCTTTTGAGGTGAAGAGTCACTCGGGGGTCTCACTTCATTTTAGGGGGGGTCGATCGAGATGAAAAGGATTGGAGGCCAAGAGAAGAAAGGACATCTGGGGAAGGCACTAGAACGCCATCACTCGGGGGAAGGGCGCCACTACAACAAGGCGCCATTCCCCAGGGCGCCTCTCTCCCGCCAGGACAGTCCTCACGAGAGAAAGAGACACCAGGAGAGAGTCTGAGCAATACCGTTAGGGCACCTTCTCGTCCCAATCATGAGGATCCCTGCCAGGAGAAGCCACCCTGACACCTGACGAAGTGGTCCACTGGCCACGTGTCAAGAATATTCTCAAATCTCGTCTCTCTCCTAGAAGAGGAAGGGACAGAAGGGGGTCAAAAGGGGAAAGACCCCCAAGATACCCCAATAGGGTAAGGCTATAAATACCTATAAAGGAAGAAGGCCTGAGGCAGGTAGAAAAAGGGATTCTCTCTCTCTCTAAGGATATTTCGTTCTTTTTCATCCACTCGTCTTTCATCTTGTAAGACCTTCCCTGAAAGAAGTGACAGTCCTTCAAGAATCGCTGAATCCATCAGTCAGATTCGAGGTAACCTTCATCAAACATTCCACGATAATCCCTACTCAGATCTATCCACTATACATTTTCGGCGACTCCACTGTTAGGTAACCCAGGGCTGTCACAGCTTTCGGAATGACTCAACCTACACACCCTCCAATGGAAGAGGAACGACAATCTCAACAAGAACAACCCTTCAGTCGCGCATCTGCCGACCGAATTAGCCTAAACCATACTCCCCTCACGTCTCCGATGGTGCAACCAGGAACTTCCTCTATACAACCCGAAGTACCCACTAACGGCACCATTGCAGGAATTCTCGCAGCGATTGAACGCTCTCAGCAGGATAATGCAAAAACTACCGCCGAACTAGCGGCGTGCATGAGATTCATCGCCAACCAACTCCATTCTCTCACACCAGAACCCAATCATTCCCCCAATTCCCTTGAATTCCCAGAACACACAACCCCTCCTCAACCAGCCCAAAAGGCCCGTGCTACGTCAGTCGCATCGGACGTAGGACAACTAGACCAACCAGCGGCTCAAGTTAACAACCAGCCAGCGTCACCACCCATGTTTACACAACAGCCACCAGCTACCCCACCCAAGAACTCATCTCCCACAGGCGCCATGGCCATGGTACCACGACCTCCAGAACCTGCATCTAAGCCTATTTTGTCTCACGAGGACGTAGAAAGGATGGTCCAGTCTCACATATGTGGGATACCATCGCTGAACTTTCCTGTACGACCTCCGTACCACGTTGAACTCCTACAGCGCCCCTGGCCACGCAACTATATCCCACTAACTTTTGCACTCTTCAGTGGAGATGGAAGCACATAGGAACACGTCTTGATCCCTCACGGGTCGCGCCTTCACATGGTACACAAACTTACAGCCTAACTCAGTCAAAACATGGGAAGACTTTGTCAAATTATTTTCCTAAAAGTTTTATCGCGCCCCAATCACCCTATCCACAGCAGATTTGGGCCGCTTATCCCAAGGAACAAATGAGTGCCTGGAACACTACATTAAACGCTTTCGAGACAGATCCTTCGATTGTCATGAAAACATCTCTGAAGGGCATTTAGTTGGGCTCTGCATCAACGGAATGATGCCAATATTTTGTGCCGCGCTTGAAAATCTGGACATCAAATCATTTTGCAAGCTTGAAGAATCGGGACTCCGAACAACATCTTCGATTGAAGCACAAGCACAGTATAATGAAAAATCAAGAAATTGGTGCCCTCAAGAAGAACATGGCCGCCGTTACAGGGGGCATTAGGCTGCAGCTGTGGAACAAGAGTCGAACAAGTGCCTAGGGGGCGCCGGCAGCAGCAAAAGAAATCTAAAGAAACCCAAGAAGAATTTCGAAGAACCATCTCCCTTCCCTTGTAGCCTAGAGGAGGACTTAAACATCCTCGATGCGTGGATAAGAAACAAAGAAATTCAGCTGCCTGACGTTCGACGAGAACCAACTGCAGAAGACAAAAGGAACCCAGCATACTGCCACTATCACAGACATGTCAATCACCCAACTAGTGAGTGCCGGTCTCTAAAGTGGTTCTTCGCCCGAAAGTTGGCGAGCTGGACATAGCCAAAGAACCTGTGCAAGCTGTAGAAAGACAGCCTTTCCCAGAGCATCGCCATCATGTCCGAATGATTTCACAGCACAACAATGCTACCACAACAACCGAAGAACACCCTGTGGAAGAAGAAGCACAAAATACGCTCTTGCAGTTGGAACCCGTTGCGGCAAAACTTCAGCACGCAACATTGTTTAAGAAATTCTTCGATCAGCTTGAATTCACAGAGAATCAACGGTACGAAGCTTGCATGGCTTTGACCACCATCTCCATGGGAGTAAAGCCCAATTGTACTGAGGAGGTAGCAGTCACATACTTTGGTAGGAATCGAAGGCAACCTGCTAGAGTCATCACAAAATGTATAGTGGATAGATCTGAGTAGGGATTATCGTGGAATGTTTGATGAAGGTTACCTCGAATCTGACTGATGGATTCAGCGATTCTTGAAGGACTATCACTTCTTTCAGGGAAGGTCTTACAAGATGAAAGACGAGTGGATGAAGAAGAACGAAATATCCTTAGAGAGAGAGAAAATCCATTTTTCTACCTGCCTCAGGCCTTCCCCTTTTACGGGTATTTATAGCCTTACCCTATTGGGGTATCCTGGGGGTCTTTCCCCTTTTGACCCCCTTATGTCCCTTCCTCTTCTAGGAGAGAGACGAGATTTGAGGATATTCTTGACACGTGGCCAGTGAACCACTTCGTCAGGTGTCAGGGTGGCTTCTCCTAGCAAGGATCCTCATGATTGGGACGAGAAGGTACCCTAACGGTATTGCTCAGACTCTCTCCTGGTGTCTCTTTCTCTCGTGAGGACTGTCCTGGCGGGGGAGAGGCACCCTGGGGAATGGCGCCTTGTTGTAGTGGCGCCCTTCCCCCGGGTGATGGCGTTCTAGTGCCTTCCTCAGATGTCCTTTCTTCTCTTGGCCTTCAATCTTTTTCATCTCGATCGACCCCCCCTAAAATGAAGTGAGACCCCCGAGTGACTCTTCACCTCAAAAGGCGAAGCGTCTGTGGTGGTGTCGTTCTCGTGGCACCTGCATGGCGCCCTAGTGGCCCCTTTGTGGCACCGTCCAGAAGGCTGCTAATACAGATCCAAAAATTAATTTTTTAGGAGAATATTCATCTCAACATTTAGATTATTCCTACAAATAATCAGTCCATTCTAAAATTCCTAACATCATAAAAAATTGAATTGAAATCAACGGTTTTTATTGATAAGGAAGATCTTTTCACCGATTTAAAATTAATTTTTTATACAGTTAAAAGTTTAAAAAAACAATCTAGCTTTTTGTAAAGATGATCTAAATGGCGAGTTTAACATCTTATTAAAAACTCAACTCTTGGATCATCTCCATATAGGACCCGTACTATTTATATATAAATAATTACTTTAGATCTATACAACAACAAAAAATTTCCTTCAAAAAAATTTAAAAATTAAAAAAATATGTTAGGCGGGCACCCTACACAGTGCCCAGCAATAGGTGGTGTGCTTGCACCCCGCCCAACATATTTTTAATAGAAAAAAATGTCAGGCACTCACGTATCACCCCGCCTAGCATCAGACAGTGAGTCTGCACCCCGCCCCGTAAAAAATCCCCATATTCCTTTAGAGAAAGCTACATATATCTTTCAAAACCTTTACATAAGCTAAAAACGATTTTAACTTTATTTCACGAGTCTTTTACCTTGTGGATCCTAAAGTTGCAATTTTATTACATTTTCTACCTTGAGCCTTAAAAAACTCTTTATAAACCCTTCTTTTTCAACTTCGTATCAAATGCTACCCTATATTTTCTAAATACCTTATTTGCCCTTATTCGTTTAACCTGCGACCTAGGTTTCCAACTTGTTGAAGTCCGTCTTCCCCAAGCAGCTGCAATATTTTGCCTTCACAGTTTCGTTTCTCTCTCCATCAACTACAATGTATGCATATAATTATACGCTTTCATCTTCACACATCTTTTCAGATCAATGGCCTAATTTATTAAACGCACATTGGTGACGTCATTTGCAGCGTAGCTGTGTATAGAGTTTGTAGATCTTTGTAAATGGAAGATTAGAAGCTATTTGATGTTCCACATCTCCACAATTGAGCTATATGTGGAATTTAATCTTTTTCAGAACAGTGATATTATAGTGCATCCCTTAACCTGATGAGTTTATAATTTAAAATACTATTTTCCTGTTTTTAATTTGAATTTCTTTTAAGATGTCATTATGCCCAAATATTTCCAATCCATTGGGATTGAGTTCAGTTCAAACTTCATATAATGTTCCTCTGTCTATATATAAATTAGTCATAATCTCCATTTCCATCCTTTGTTCTGTATACTGTGAGACACTCTGTTTTGGTGTTAGGTGCTAGAGTTTTGCTTCAAAAGTAAGTATCTATTCGAGCATAAAACCATCAAGATTAAGCTTGTGGTGGAGGGTTACTGTATTTTATAGTTTATGTCGTCCCAATCACAATGAGTTAGATGTCATGGGTAAACAAGCAGTGGATTATTTGTCCTCAAATGATCCCAGTCAAAGCCATCACTTATTGTAGATTCAAGCTCACCATTGTGAATCTGTTATGAAGGTTGAAGAAGTGGGAGAGAGAGAGACGTCCCTATAGGACAAAGCAGCACTGCAGACTACAGTTTTCGAGAAAGATGAGCGTAAACAGGGACTGGGAGAAAATAAAATTTAGGCTACCGATTGATTGAAAGAGAGCATTTTTGGGATAAAAAGAATTTAGGGTAGTATAATTGTAGGGGAGAAGGGAGAAGGGAATCAAAGCAGGAAAGAGGGAAAGAGAGAGAAAGAAAGATTGTAGCCGCTTGGGGAAGACGGACTTCAACAAATTGGAAACCTAGGTCACAGGTTAAAGGAATGAGGGCAAATTAGGTGATTAAAAAATATAGGGTAGTCTTTATAGCGAAGTTGAAAAAGAAGGAGTTTTTAAAGTTCAAGATAGCAAATGTAATAAAGTTACAACTTTAGAGTCTATAAGGTAAAAGACTCTTATTTTACTGTGTAACTTTTTATGTAAATATATAAGTTTTTCTCAACTAACTACCGTGTATGCTCTTAGCAACAACCCAAGTGGAACTATTCTTTTCAATAAACCTAATAATCTTGTGGTCTAAAATTTGACTCCGCGGCCGCATCTAAATTACCCTTCTCTCTACTAATGTTTGTAAAGTACTATTATAACCCGGCTTATAACGGTCGCTATAAAAGTTTGTGTTGAACAAAAAAATAAACGTTTATAACGATAGTTATGATGAAAAAACAAACAGGGGTTTAATCCCAATCTTACACGTACATTTAATGTATGTATGTTTAGGTGTGTGGTTGGGAGTAAATCCCTCATTTAAGTACCAAAACTTTGCTGTAGCAAAATTGCACACCCTTGATAGTGTCATTTTGTTTTACAGGTTGGAAGGTTGGAAAAGAAAATGACATTACGTCCCTATACGCTTTATACCATAATAATAACAATCGTGGCTAGGTTGGAGAAGGGTATTTTTGTCTTTTTTACAAAATAAAATTATTTTTGGAAACACAGTCATCACAAATTGACCATACGTTTTGTTTTGCTGTTCAGAATGTTGTTGGTATGAAGTATGAACGGATTTGAGGAACTAAAAATTATTGACATCTAAAGCAACATTTTACACAAGTGTTGTTATGGTTACACAAGTCTATAGTGCGAGATGATGATACAAAGATTGAATTTTTGTGACGATGATCTTTTCATTATGGAGATCATTTTTACACAAAAGTTATATTGATCGTTCTGCAATGTAATCGCATCGAAATTAAAATATTAAGTTTTCTGAATCATTAATCTTATTGCTAATATCTGACTAATTTTTGATAAGGTTAAAAATTTTAGAATGATTTATTTTTGTGAGGACGATCTATATAGTAGAGTAGAATAAATAGATCAGCCTCACAAAAAAAAATCAACTCTTAGATCATTTATAATCCAACCCCTAGTTTTGTGTAAGCTACATTATAGAAACCAATTGTGTAATAAATAAAAACGTGGTCTTTAGTGGAATTCATGATGGATTTAACAACTCCCAATGAAAATATTAAATCATCAATGGGTTAGAATAACAAGTGCTTTTTAGACCGACCAACTTACAAAAATTATGTCCGATGCTTATGTGGTCGGGAGGGTCCTACTACCATGTAAATTAGAAATCCCTTCAAAATACTTTTGCGAGGAGAAAGGTGGTGGGTCCCATCATGCCACATAAGTGTCTGGCACCAGTTTTGTAAAACCATCGGTCCAAAAATTATTTATGTAAAATCCTTAAAAAAATAATTCAGCTTGTGCGGATCGATATGGATTGGGATTCTAGCAATTGGTCAGACATTGGATCGATTGCAGATCGGTTCAATCTCAACAATCCAACCCAAGTGGATTGGATCGGATCTGTTTGGTCGGTTCGGAAGAAATATGCACAACCCTAGTCAATGGGACCAGGATAATAGGTTAGGCTTCTTAATCAAGGTTTATCTAAAATTGATAGTGTAAAATCCATGTCTGATTCATTTGAGTTGACTCGGTAGTAAACCTCCAAACCTCAAATCCCCAAACTTCTACTTTAATTAGTTTTTGTTTTAACAATGAAAGTAAAGCAAATGCTTGCTAAATTAATCATTAAAGTTTGTTGCTACTCATAGCACAAATCTGAATTTAAATTTCATTTGCATCAAATAAATTAAAAAAATCTTGGAGGACGTACATAATAAGACCATATAAATACTTTCCATCTATGAGATTTTTTTATGTACATATAAATACTCTCCCTCCGCCCATTAAANATCATATTCTAATCAATGGTAGTCAATTAAAACTTCAACTACGTGTGAGTAAATTTGGCGCTCCGAAGGCGCTCTGAGCCTTAAGCATTTTTAAATTTGGCGCTCCGACGCTCCCGCTCCCGCTCTCGCTCCCGCTCCCGCTCCGCGCTCTGGTTGACACAAGGATTGAATTTTTGTGACGATGATCTTTTCATTATGGAGAAAATTTTTACACAAAAATTGTATTGATCGTTCTGCAATGTAATCGCATCGAAATTGAAATATTAAGTTTTCTGAATCATTAATCTTATTGCTAATATCTAACTAATTTTTGATAAGGTTAAAAATTTTAGAATGATTTATTTTTGTGAGGACGATCTATATAGTAGAGTAGACCAAATAGATCAGCCTCACAAAAAAAATCAACTCTTAGATCATTTATAATCCGACCCATAGTTTTGTGTAAGCTACATTGTAGAAACTAATTGTGTAATAAATAAAAAGCGTGGTCTTTAGTGGAATTCACGATGGATTTAACAACTCCCAATGAAAATATTAAATCATCAATGGGTTAGAATAACAGTAGTGCTTTTTGGACCGACCAACTTACAAAAATTAGGCCCGATGCTTATGTGGCCGGGTGGGTTCTACTACCATATAAATTAGAAATCCCTTCAAAATACTTTTGGGAGGCAAAATGTGGTGGGTCCCCTATGCCACATAAGTGTCTGGCACCAGTTTTGTAAAACCATCGGTCCAAATATTATTTATGTAAAATCCTTAAAAAAATAATTCAGCTTGTGCGGATCGATATGGATTGGGATTCTAGCAATTGGTCAGACATTGGATCGGTTGCAGATCGGCTCAATCTCAACGATCTAACCCAAGCGGATTGGATCGGGTCAGTTTGGTCGGTTCAGAAGAAATATGCACAACCCTAGTCAATGGACCCGGATAAGAGGTTAGGCTTCTTAATCAAGGTTTATCTAAAATTGATATTGTAAAATCCATGTCTGATTCATTTGCGTTGACTCGGTAGTAAACCTCCAAACCTCAAATCCCCAAACTTCTACTTTAATTAGTTTTTGTTTTAACAATGAAAGTAAAGTAAATGCTTGCTAAATTAATCATTAAAGTTTGTTGCTAGTGATAGCACAAATCTGAGTTTAAATCTCATTTGCATCAAATAAATTAAAAAAAATTTGGAGGACATACATAATAAGATCATATAAATACTCTCTATCTATGAGATTTTCTTATGTACGTATAAATACTCTCCCTCCGCCCATTAAAGTTTTTTGTGTTTCTCTATCTTCCATTATTATCGAAATCCCTTTATGCAAGGGATTTTCTAGAGTTCTTAGAAGAATTTCATCTATAGAATAAGTTTTTAATGTAAATATATATTATTTAATTATATATCATTGCCGTATCCGTGTCCTATATTTTTTAGATTTGACGTGTCATCGTATCCGTGTCGTATCGTATCCGTGTCCTCGTGTCCGTATCCGTGCTTCCTAGCTCTCCATCATCGATGGTTGATCCTTCAATATTTGTAGGTTAGTGATTTCTCTCACCCTCCGCCCATTAAGGGAATTTTTCACTTACACCTTTGGTTGTAGTGAGGTTGAAGGCGGAGTCAAATCAATGAGTCAAGATTCAAGAATCGGCTCGGCATCGCGCCTGCCTCCAAAATGCGAGCGCCTTTAGAAACCCTCAAATCCATTACTAGGCCCCCAAAATGGCAAAAAAAAACTTTAATACTTGGTCCATGCTTTGGAGAATGCAGACCTGGTTTCAGTCCGGGTCAGATCCGACCCATATTATGAACCTCTAAGTTCTGAGTTCTGACAGTTCGGATGAAAAACAGAGGAAAAATGAAAATTAAATCCATTTGAAAACAGAGCCTTTTAACGTCCACCACAAATTCAGATTCTTAGAACACCCAAAAATCCATCACACCATGACCCACTCAAACACAACAAACAGATTTAGAAAGGTTTTTGATCTCGAAATCAATTTAACTTTGCTTCAAATTTTGTTTTTCTTTTAAGCTTTATCTCTGTTTTTCATCTCAGAATCTGATCAAACACTTGGAACAAAAAATGGTTGCACTAATTCAATTCACGTCACATTCATCACCTTCTACTACTATTACTTCATTAAACCCTAGTTTGTACTCATCATCTTTCACTCCTAATTTAAATTCTAACCTCAATTTCCATTACTCAACAGTCACCGTATTTCGATCATCAAATCGAAGTTTTTCTACATTAAAAATCCGATCTGCTGCGACAAAACCCGCAAAATCTCCAGGTATTTTATTCGAATTATAGGGTTTTTCGATTCCTTTTCAATGGGTTTTTAGGGTTTGCGTGGTTTGATCTTTTATCTGAATTGGGTTCTTAATTTTTTAAATTTCTTTCTCTGTTTCAGCTGAAGAAGACTGGAAAACTAAGCGTGAAGTTCTACTGCAGAAAAGGGTACTACTTAAACACTTCTTTCTTTTAGTTACTTTAATTATTTATAAACACTGAAACTAGAATTCACTATACAAGATGGGGTGACCATAATTCTGTAATCTAAAACAGGTGACATAAAAAATTTAAATAAAGAAAATTCGCGAGTTTGATCAGTAGTTCGAATTATTCGGGTTGAAAGGTGGAGTAAGAATCTGATTACTTCTAATTTGATTCATTAAGGGGTTGGTTTATTGTCATTCACTCATTCCAACACATAAGAGAGACTGTTAAGATTGGAAAGGACATTGAATTATGTTAAATGGGTAAGGATGAAGATCATGTTAGGACATACACATCCCACACAATCAATGCAAATTAACACATGTTGAAAATTCAATGTTTATTTTGAATTTGAATTATCCTTGCTGACTCATTCACAATCAATCAACATCTATCATACCATACTATAACTTGGTTTATTTTTGTTAGGTATTGACCTAGGAGATTCTCTCATTAACTGTATTAATTGTAATGGCTGTAATATTGGCTGCATTCTTGTAAATTTTCAATTGTAAATAGAGGAGGCTTCCCATGGTTTTGGGCAAGGAAGATTTCTTACATGGTAGCATACAATCCAATGGCCTCATCAAACAATCCTTCTACTGATTCTTCATCCAACCAAGCTTCCTCCAACAGTCCCTACAATAATTTCTCGTCCCTCACCAATGTCACCGACTTGGTATCCATCAAACTTGATAGGACAAACTATCTACTATGGAAACAAATGCTTCCTATATTACCTTCTGTCATGATCTCTATCAATTTGTGGATCCCACCTTAGATAGCGAACTATCAAGTCTGATGGATACTAGGTCGGTGACATTGGTGAGGGATGGGAAATTATTATGGAGATTGTTGGATGAAGAATCAACTTAAGTATTTTTTTGATGAGGCCATTGGATCGTGGGTATTGTCTAATACCATTTAAGGGAAATCTTCCTTGCCCATAACGGTGGCAGGAAGGAGGCTCTATTTATAGTTGAAAACTTACAAGAATACAACCAATATTACAACCATTACATTTAATGAGAGAATATCTTAGACAAACATCTTTCACAAATTATGTGTTTATTAACTTTGATTGTTCTTGTTTTGTTTAATGCGTTCATATACCAAACATTGTTGAAGTGTCGGTTTAGATATTTTTTTTTATGGGTGGGGAGGTCGTGTACTGATACAAATCCAAGTGGCAGTGTAGTGTTTGATGTAAATCCACTTGGGAGGTGTGGAATATTGGAAGTGTAAGATAGAGTCTGATGATTAAGGACCGCCTTGCTCTCATAATACGACCTTCTTTTATCAACATTCCCCGTCATTTGCAGGTACGAAGTGTTGATGTGAAGGAAGCTTTGCGCCTAACAAATGAGAATAATTTTGTGATTCTTGATGTACGTCCTGAAGCAGAGTTCAAAGAGGTCAGTGAAGTTCTCTCTATGCCTATTAAACATCATAAATTTGGGGTTTTTAGTTAAGCTTTGTGCCTAACAGATGGTAGAGTAATAGCTTATTAATTCTATTAGGGGAACTCTGGTTTCTGTGTTCAAGTTTGTATGTTTAACATGCAAGCTATGTTTCTTACATTTAAAACAGTTAGGATAGTTAAAGAAAACACTTTTCTCGTGCATTGTTTCCAGTATTTGAGACTGATAATGTTGGTGCTAACAAGCTGAGTTGGTAAAGTCAGCGGGTGTTGATACCATGACTTGAATTCAAACCTGCATCCGTAACCTACAGACTTGTCTATAAAACAGAAGAAGAGATAGACTACTTGATGTTGGTTTTTTTTTTTAACTCACCCACCAGGTGCAAGTAGGTTGAGGTGCTAACTAGTTGAGGTTGGGTCTGAACTTGTCTTAACCCACTAACCTACTTGCTAAATCAAACAGGAAAAAAAATATTGTATCTGATGTTTATCTATTTTAGGCTCACCCACAAGGTGCAATTAATGTACAAATATATAGACTTATAAAGGAGTGGACAGCATGGGACATCGCTCGGCGAGCTGCATTTGCTTTCTTCGGCATCTTTGCTGGCACTGAAGAAAATCCTGAGTTTTTACAAAGTATGTTACTTGTATGATCTTTTCTACTGTGCTTTGATTTTGCCTAATTTGGGACTTTTGTTAGATATGTTGAGCTTGGGATCAACTGAATATGAACTTTTGTGTCTAATTATCAGGTGTGGAGTCAAAACTCCATAAAGACTCGAAAATAATAGTGGCTTGCTCATCTGGTGGAACCATGAAACCATCCCAAAATCTTCCTGAAGGCCAACAATCAAGGTGATTGCCTTTTCTCTTTCACTGCACTTTCTAGTCCTTATTATGCTTGGCTAGCTCAATCTAGCCAGTCATGCTTATGATCGTTATACCTAATATAAAGTCTGGAGGGCTTTCTGATGGTTTCAGTAATAAACACCTCAACATCATAAAAACAGTTTTAAAAAATAACCAGCCGTTCTTCACATCTAAGGTGGTCTTTGCTAAAAACTTGTTTTCAGTGATAAGTGTTGAATTAGGTCATTTTGTGTTTGTAAAAGCACTTACATATATGGAGATTTTCACTTAAAATAAATGATTTTCATTGAGTCAATATTTAACTTTGTTTTTAATCTTCTTAATTTGTAAACTCAATTCAGACCTCGATTTCAATTTTACCATGCGCCACTTCAAGCTACCTATTTTTTGTAGAGTTTTGCTAGAATAACACCAAAATTTGACACCAAATATTACATCTGCTTTTTAAAAGTGGTATGAGGGGCTGAAATGGAATTAATGCTTTTTCATGATTGGTTTTCAATCAATAAAATAAGCAGATGTAATCTTAGATGTCAAAATCTGGTGTCCCTCTAGTAATGCCCTTTTTTGTATGCATATAACAACAACATGTGCATCCGTAGCTTACAGTGCTTAATTAGTGTAGGTCTCTGATTGCTGCCTACTTGCTTGTCCTCAATGGGTATGCCAATGTTTTTCACTTAGAAGGCGGGCTTTATTCATGGTTTAAAGAAGGATTACCAACAGTTGCAGAAGAGGAGTGAAGCTTCAAAGATCATACCTTAATTAGGGTCTGTTGTGAAAATATAGTTTTCATGGCCTCACTGGTGATTCTCTGCATAATCCTTCTCACTATTGTATCTAAATCATACTTTGAGGTCCTATCTAAATCTAACTCTGTAAGAATGATTATGGATTTTTCATTGTTGTAACCTTTTTGAAACTGTGATAGTTGAGACATTGAGACAGTTAAATACATGTTTATATATAATTACCTGAAGTCCAGATATCTATAATACAATTCAGGATGGTGGGGGCAATTCTTGTCCTCTTTCGACAAATTATTTGTATCAAGCACAACGAGGTTATTTCTTATTACGACAACAAGGTATATTTATTTTAAAGACAAAAACGCCCTTAAGTTTCTAAAATACCGGATATGTCCCGTAGTAGTAAATGACCAAAATAACCTTATTTTATTTTTTAATACCATTATACCATTTAACATCTTTATTACATAAATGACTAAAATAGCCTTATTATCTTTTACGAAATACCGGTCGTGTCCCGTGGCCATAGTTATTTATTTACACCTGATTTACACTTGACGGTGGAGTCGCGTGGAGTGGATCCAAAGGTGCGCGCGCGAAGCACGCATGAGGGCAATACGCGTAGCGCGTTTGGACATTCAACGCACGCGCGCGAAGCGCGTGTAGAGAGAATGGACAAGGTTTTGAGCCGTGCCAGAGGCACGGCGATATACCTAGTAACTCATCATTTCAAAACTACTACTGGATCATATAAGATAGTAGATAAGAAAACTGTATGGTAGGATAAACATCAACTGAAAATTTTGGAAATGGGCTTGGGCTGGTCATGGCACAAGATTTTAAGTCCAATTAAAGATTGGGTTGTACCTGCCCTTAGGTCTTGGACTACTTAACTGACCCAAGCCCAGATAATCAAAACCATATATAGAGTTTTGAAAACAATTTTGTACATTTTCTTGACAAACACCTAAGAAAACTGAGAGTTATATCCCCATTTCTTGGACCCTACCAATTGGCTTGGGGTTAAGATTTCAGGCCCAACTGCCCAAGCTTGGGTTAAATGATAGAACTTTTGGTTTTGGCTTGGGCTTGGGCTTGGGCTTGGGCTTGGTGTGACTCCCAGCCCAAACCAACAAAACCCTAATTGGCATTCTTACCTTTAATAGTGGGAGCTTTTAGTTAAGGGTCAAGATCCTAAGGACATAAGCTTTTTTAACATAAGGTTTTGACAAAGGATCTCAATATTTTGATTTCAATCATCCAATGGTTAAAATTTACAAACAACAATCTTTATTATCACTTTTTAAATTAAAGGTGCGCATCAACGAGTCGAGTTTGACCACTTCTGGGTCTTGCCATTAAAATAATTGTGCAGTCAAAATTATTTGACCAAATCTAAGAAAATAAGGCCTGCCAACAAAATTTTGGCAGGTACCCATAAAATCACTCTTTCAAATTGCACTAACCCTGGTCCCTGCCTAAATTAACCTAGAGCCAGCCATGCACCAAGTTTATTTTTGGTGCCCACAAATATATTTACATTTTAATCAAAGTGGTAGTCCTCAAAATATTTCATTGGAAGTCAATGAGGCAAAAAATCTACCAGTCATTCTGTGTGGAATCCGTGGATGCATCAATAATAGTACTCAAAAGTATTGGAATCTGTCAATTGAAGTGGACAACCAATATCAGTACACAAAAAATATGCATTGAGTCAACTCTTGACAATCAATTTCAGAAACGAGTTGGTGAAAAAATCTTGGAAATTAGGAAATAATCCAAAATCTTATTGGAAAAAAAAAAGTCATACATTTTCAATCTTTTTCAATAAAATTGTAATCCGTTATTCATCTATACTATTTAAATTTGAAAATAGATTTCGAATGAATTGTATGACAAACGTGATTTCGAAAAGATATATACTGATAGCACGACCTAATTTTCTTGATTATATGTCTTATTTTTGAAAACTCGTTTCTGGATCCTGTATAAAGGCACCCAACAGAAATTTCAAAAATCTTAGCAAAGTCTATTAAATTTCTTACTTTAATTTTTTAACTTTTGATTTTGATTTTTTTTAATTATTTATTTATAGGTGACATTTGTGTTGGTTTGAATCTAACTCTAGACGTGAAACTAGAGATAAGAGGCCTTTCTACACAATCTATTATGGAAGCGCATTTAGACTCGGCAACAAGTTAAGATTAGAGTCTCCTTAGGTGGGTTGGAGAGTCAAGATTATAAACCCTAATCCTGACTAGTTTATGAAACGAGTCATGTTTTTAAACCTAACTAATTTGATAATTTTGTATATAAATAAAGAAAACAAGTCAGAATCGACTCTAATCTAACAAAGTTTTTGAGTAACGGGTCAAAAATGTTCAATCTCTAATTTTAACTTATTTAGCTAGCGGATCGAATTAAGATAAGTTTGACGGATCACATTAGGATAGGATTGGGAGGTCCCAAATCAATTTGCTTAGTCTAAGTGTGCCTTGTGGAAATGGATCCCATGACCTCCTCTAAACAACATCACGTTTCAGACCACTGGCCGTTGGCTCTATCAACCTTTTGATGCTTTTGTTGATTGATAGAATAAGTGCTCATGTAGTTGCCTAACCTAAAACAACAAATTGGGGATCAAATGAAGTAAAGCAATTAATACTTGTATAAGTAAAAAAAAAACCCTAGTTGGTTGGATCCAATGAATGGTGGATCCACCACCAAATAAAGAAACAAAACAAAAGCTGAAACCCAACTTTATCAAAAAAAGTATAGAATTGAGAATACATACATTACATCAAAATTAACAAACATCATCCTATCTCTAAAAATAATTCTAAAATCTCATCATGATCATCATCACCAATGATTTCTTGAAACAAGAATTGGGGTCCATCTGTCAGGTCCTTCATAAAAAATACAACTTCCTACTGGCTACTGCAAGAACACCCTTTTTTCATAGAAAAGTTTTCTAACAAAAAACCAAATTAGAAAACGCCAACATTATCTCGTTATCACATCTACAGTTTCTCTTTAAAGTCTCAAAACTGAAACCCTAACTCCTTTCTCTTTCTCTCTCTAGATTTGTTTATCTCTCTAGACTCCTTTCTCTCTCTTAGAGATCCGTGAGTGAAGTTGTTTTGTGGTGGTGTGTTTTTGAGTGGGACCATCAGACCATGACTTCATATCTTTCTGGTATGCACTACCCATCAGTACCCACATACATCCAAACCCTAAAGTCTCCTCTTCTTTGTATTTATTTGTTAAGCATTTTCATCCCCAATAATAAGCGGGGGAGTTGATTCCCCCTGGCCCTTTCTCTCTCTCTCTCTCTAAAATCTCTCTCTCTCTAAAGCTGAAAACACTACAACTGTTCAATCCAACAAAAGAGTGAAGGGGGGCCTTGTGAATTGAAAGATCACATGTTGAGGAGAAAGTTTAAGAAGGGGAGGAGTAAAGAGTAGAGCCCAATAAAAGAATGACAGTTGTGGGTATATGAGTGGGTTAGACATCAATTTCTGAAATATTATCTGTCAAATCATGTGATTTTTTTTTTTGCTTGGCAATGTAGAGAGTGCTACTTGTTTTAGTGATCAAGACATGTAACTCACCAAACTACCTAAGAATTAGTACCAACTAATATATGGTTTATGTTTTCAATCAATTAAAAGGATAGAGATAGATATATTTTTCAACTATTGGTTTAATCTCTCAAAAAGGAAAGAAAAAAAAAAGAAAAAGAAAAAATCTTCAGGTATGTCTGGATGGATTCTTCTAAAAATCAAGGAATAGCAAATTTAAAAAATAACGGGGGTTTACGATTCTCCCTCTTTAAGAATCACATTTTAAAGAATATGATCCAATTTTCACCATCCAAAATAGCCTCAATAGTGCAAATATGTAATGCAATTGAAATTAACTTATCATCACTACTTTCATCTTTATTGAATGGGGACTCTATTTGTTAGAGAATTTTGCAGTTCAATTTTTGTGAGAACTACATTACCCATGAGGTCAGTGTGTATTTGGTTGGGTCCTTAGTAACCGAAACCTTGGTATAGGGGTGACGCTCCCGCTCCGAAACCTCACGCTCCCGCTCTGAACTACGCTCCGATGCTCCCGCTCCGAAGGTATTTTAGAACTAAGAGCATTTTTTAATCGACCGCTCCGACGCTCCCGCTCCCGCTTTCGTTCCCGCTCCGACCCGCGCTCTGGTTACTTAGGTTGGTTCTCCTATGAGGATTGTGTGTAAAATTGTACATAGTTTAAGTACATGAATCGTGTTACCTTACGTAGTAGAACAGGATGGCGTTCGTCCGCAATGTTTCCTTATCACCAAATTACGAAAGCAGGAATAATGAGATTTGAGAGTAACAATTACATTTTCTTTCACTCCT
Source organism: Macleaya cordata (assembly GCA_002174775.1). Taxonomy (NCBI): domain Eukaryota; kingdom Viridiplantae; phylum Streptophyta; class Magnoliopsida; order Ranunculales; family Papaveraceae; genus Macleaya; species Macleaya cordata. The sequence goes on from MVGT01000061.1 coordinate 190,432, forward strand.
TGTGAAATGTAGGAGTGTGAAAGAAAATGCTAAACCTTTGCATTTTTTATTGCATCTGCATCATCCGACAATTAAGAATTAATTTTTTATCATTTGTGATTTGCGCTCATTTCAAAATCACTATGCTGCTCTCATAAATGACTTGCTTTAACAGTAAGAAATGCAGTAAAAGTGACAGTATATGTAGTATCAACCCCCTAGTGTGAAACACCTGAATCCCACTACTCCCTCCTCAAACTTCTGTGATCTTACGGCCAAGAAACACTGCGCACACACCCACCCCTCTCATATGGTTGAATCAAGTCAAATAAAAACATTCATTAGGTCCAAGTCCAACAAAGCAGCAAATATTACCTAACCAAATTTAACTATTATTTTTTCTTCTGATACAGTATATTATACCAAATGTACGTCTTTAAACACTCAAATCCCACTAAATGACAATGTTGTAGTGTGTTTGCTAGAATTTAATTTAAGTCACAATAAAGACAAATCAGTAATGTGAATTTTGAACTCTAGTATTACGGTACCCACCCCCTTAAACTCTACTTCACATCCCCACTTTTTATTTTTTGTCTAAACATCTCATTTCTCTTACACTCTGTTTACACTCGAGTTTGTGGGCCAAAATAGATGACCCAGGCCAATTTTTTTGCAAAGATGATTTTCTAACTACTTAGATATCTTCACAAAAAAACACATCATTGAAGACATTTACACCCCATTAAAAAAAATTATTGAATTTTAACTTTTCTAAACCATCCACTTAATTTTTTCAATTTTAGCACAATAAAAACTGCATTAAATTTTCAGACAAAACTAAAAGAAAAAAAAAAAGAAGAAGAAAGATACTGAACCTAAAGANTGGATCATATAAGATAGTAGATAAGAAAACTGTATGGTAGGATAAACATCAACTGAAAATTTTGGAAATGGGCTTGGGCTGGTCATGGCACAAGATTTTAAGTCCAATTAAAGATTGGGTTGTACCTGCCCTTAGGTCTTGGACTACTTAACTGACCCAAGCCCAGATAATCAAAACCATATATAGAGTTTTGAAAACAATTTTGTACATTTTCTTGACAAACACCTAAGAAAACTGAGAGTTATATCCCCATTTCTTGGACCCTACCAATTGGCTTGGGGTTAAGATTTCAGGCCCAACTGCCCAAGCTTGGGTTAAATGATAGAACTTTTGGTTTTGGCTTGGGTTTTGGCTTGGGCTTGGGCTTGGTGTGACTCCCAGCCCAAACCAACAAAACCCTAATTGGCATTCTTACCTTTAATAGTGGGAGCTTTTAGTTAAGGGTCAAGATCCTAAGGACATAAGCTTTTTTAACATAAGGTTTTGACAAAGGATCTCAATATTTTGATTTCAATCATCCAATGGTTAAAATTTACAAACAACAATCTTTATTATCACTTTTTAAATTAAAGGTGCGCATCAACGAGTCGAGTTTGACCACTTCTGGGTCTTGCCATTAAAATAATTGTGCAGTCAAAATTATTTGACCAAATCTAAGAAAATAAGGCCTGCCAACAAAATTTTGGCAGGTACCCATAAAATCACTCTTTCAAATTGCACTAACCCTGGTCCCTGCCTAAATTAACCTAGAGCCAGCCATGCACCAAGTTTATTTTTGGTGCCCACAAATATATTTACATTTTAATCAAAGTGGTAGTCCTCAAAATATTTCATTGGAAGTCAATGAGGCAAAAAATCTACCAGTCATTCTGTGTGGAATCCGTGGATGCATCAATAATAGTACTCAAAAGTATTGGAATCTGTCAATTGAAGTGGACAACCAATATCAGTACACAAAAAATATGCATTGAGTCAACTCTTGACAATCAATTTCAGAAACGAGTTGGTGAAAAAATCTTGGAAATTAGGAAATAATCCAAAATCTTATTGGAAAAAAAAAAGTCATACATTTTCAATCTTTTTCAATAAAATTGTAATCCGTTATTCATCTATACTATTTAAATTTGAAAATAGATTTCGAATGAATTGTATGACAAACGTGATTTCGAAAAGATATATACTGATAGCACGACCTAATTTTCTTGATTATATGTCTTATTTTTGAAAACTCGTTTCTGGATCCTGTATAAAGGCACCCAACAGAAATTTCAAAAATCTTAGCAAAGTCTATTAAATTTCTTACTTTAATTTTTTAACTTTTGATTTTGATTTTTTTTAATTATTTATTTATAGGTGACATTTGTGTTGGTTTGAATCTAACTCTAGACGTGAAACTAGAGATAAGAGGCCTTTCTACACAATCTATTATGGAAGCGCATTTAGACTCGGCAACAAGTTAAGATTAGAGTCTCCTTAGGTGGGTTGGAGAGTCAAGATTATAAACCCTAATCCTGACTAGTTTATGAAACGAGTCATGTTTTTAAACCTAACTAATTTGATAATTTTGTATATAAATAAAGAAAACAAGTCAGAATCGACTCTAATCTAACAAAGTTTTTGAGTAACGGGTCAAAAATGTTCAATCTCTAATTTTAACTTATTTAGCTAGCGGATCGAATTAAGATAAGTTTGACGGATCACATTAGGATAGGATTGGGAGGTCCCAAATCAATTTGCTTAGTCTAAGTGTGCCTTGTGGAAATGGATCCCATGACCTCCTCTAAACAACATCACGTTTCAGACCACTGGCCGTTGGCTCTATCAACCTTTTGATGCTTTTGTTGATTGATAGAATAAGTGCTCATGTAGTTGCCTAACCTAAAACAACAAATTGGGGATCAAATGAAGTAAAGCAATTAATACTTGTATAAGTAAAAAAAAAACCCTAGTTGGTTGGATCCAATGAATGGTGGATCCACCACCAAATAAAGAAACAAAACAAAAGCTGAAACCCAACTTTATCAAAAAAAGTATAGAATTGAGAATACATACATTACATCAAAATTAACAAACATCATCCTATCTCTAAAAATAATTCTAAAATCTCATCATGATCATCATCACCAATGATTTCTTGAAACAAGAATTGGGGTCCATCTGTCAGGTCCTTCATAAAAAATACAACTTCCTACTGGCTACTGCAAGAACACCCTTTTTTCATAGAAAAGTTTTCTAACAAAAAACCAAATTAGAAAACGCCAACATTATCTCGTTATCACATCTACAGTTTCTCTTTAAAGTCTCAAAACTGAAACCCTAACTCCTTTCTCTTTCTCTCTCTAGATTTGTTTATCTCTCTAGACTCCTTTCTCTCTCTTAGAGATCCGTGAGTGAAGTTGTTTTGTGGTGGTGTGTTTTTGAGTGGGACCATCAGACCATGACTTCATATCTTTCTGGTATGCACTACCCATCAGTACCCACATACATCCAAACCCTAAAGTCTCCTCTTCTTTGTATTTATTTGTTAAGCATTTTCATCCCCAATAATAAGCGGGGGAGTTGATTCCCCCTGGCCCTTTCTCTCTCTCTCTCTCTAAAATCTCTCTCTCTCTAAAGCTGAAAACACTACAACTGTTCAATCCAACAAAAGAGTGAAGGGGGGCCTTGTGAATTGAAAGATCACATGTTGAGGAGAAAGTTTAAGAAGGGGAGGAGTAAAGAGTAGAGCCCAATAAAAGAATGACAGTTGTGGGTATATGAGTGGGTTAGACATCAATTTCTGAAATATTATCTGTCAAATCATGTGATTTTTTTTTTTGCTTGGCAATGTAGAGAGTGCTACTTGTTTTAGTGATCAAGACATGTAACTCACCAAACTACCTAAGAATTAGTACCAACTAATATATGGTTTATGTTTTCAATCAATTAAAAGGATAGAGATAGATATATTTTTCAACTATTGGTTTAATCTCTCAAAAAGGAAAGAAAAAAAAAAGAAAAAGAAAAAATCTTCAGGTATGTCTGGATGGATTCTTCTAAAAATCAAGGAATAGCAAATTTAAAAAATAACGGGGGTTTACGATTCTCCCTCTTTAAGAATCACATTTTAAAGAATATGATCCAATTTTCACCATCCAAAATAGCCTCAATAGTGCAAATATGTAATGCAATTGAAATTAACTTATCATCACTACTTTCATCTTTATTGAATGGGGACTCTATTTGTTAGAGAATTTTGCAGTTCAATTTTTGTGAGAACTACATTACCCATGAGGTCAGTGTGTATTTGGTTGGGTCCTTAGTAACCGAAACCTTGGTATAGGGGTGACGCTCCCGCTCCGAAACCTCACGCTCCCGCTCTGAACTACGCTCCGATGCTCCCGCTCCGAAGGTATTTTAGAACTAAGAGCATTTTTTAATCGACCGCTCCGACGCTCCCGCTCCCGCTTTCGTTCCCGCTCCGACCCGCGCTCTGGTTACTTAGGTTGGTTCTCCTATGAGGATTGTGTGTAAAATTGTACATAGTTTAAGTACATGAATCGTGTTACCTTACGTAGTAGAACAGGATGGCGTTCGTCCGCAATGTTTCCTTATCACCAAATTACGAAAGCAGGAATAATGAGATTTGAGAGTAACAATTACATTTTCTTTCACTCCTTGTGAAATGTAGGAGTGTGAAAGAAAATGCTAAACCTTTGCATTTTTTATTGCATCTGCATCATCCGACAATTAAGAATTAATTTTTTATCATTTGTGATTTGCGCTCATTTCAAAATCACTATGCTGCTCTCATAAATGACTTGCTTTAACAGTAAGAAATGCAGTAAAAGTGACAGTATATGTAGTATCAACCCCCTAGTGTGAAACACCTGAATCCCACTACTCCCTCCTCAAACTTCTGTGATCTTACGGCCAAGAAACACTGCGCACACACCCACCCCTCTCATATGGTTGAATCAAGTCAAATAAAAACATTCATTAGGTCCAAGTCCAACAAAGCAGCAAATATTACCTAACCAAATTTAACTATTATTTTTTCTTCTGATACAGTATATTATACCAAATGTACGTCTTTAAACACTCAAATCCCACTAAATGACAATGTTGTAGTGTGTTTGCTAGAATTTAATTTAAGTCACAATAAAGACAAATCAGTAATGTGAATTTTGAACTCTAGTATTACGGTACCCACCCCCTTAAACTCTACTTCACATCCCCACTTTTTATTTTTTGTCTAAACATCTCATTTCTCTTACACTCTGTTTACACTCGAGTTTGTGGGCCAAAATAGATGACCCAGGCCAATTTTTTTGCAAAGATGATTTTCTAACTACTTAGATATCTTCACAAAAAAACACATCATTGAAGACATTTACACCCCATTAAAAAAAATTATTGAATTTTAACTTTTCTAAACCATCCACTTAATTTTTTCAATTTTAGCACAATAAAAACTGCATTAAATTTTCAGACAAAACTAAAAGAAAAAAAAAAAAGAAGAAGAAAGATACCTAAAAAAAGGAAAAAAAAAATGAGCACTTTTGTAAGAAAAAGTTCCATGCAATTACTTTACAATAATTCTACACAACAGTACTGGTAGTTGAAATTTCATAATTCAAATTGGTAGGTGTTGAAATTATTAAGTCTTAAACATACAAGGTCTAAGTCTAAATCCCCTCAAACTTTCATTAAAAGATATACAAAAAATGACTAACTACCAAATTAATCCCTGATTTGAAGCTTCAATCTGTTTCACTTTTTTATAACATTTCCATACTATTTTTTTTTTTCATTTACAGGGTCACTATTCTAAATTCTTAGTAAAAATCCCCACCAAAAGTTAAAAAGAAAAAAAAAACAATTGAGAAAAAGTAGAGAGAGAAATTAAAAGAAAGAAGAAGATGCACGAGACCTGTTTTTTGAATTTTTCAGGAACTCGTTTTTACACATCCCCAGTATTCAAAACGGGTATTGAATATTGCTGCACGTGCTAATTCCGATTCGAAGACGATTTTGACACGTGTGGAAAAATTCTTCAACCTTCCTTCTCCACTGAACTCAGATCGAACTGACCCGTTTTTCTCCCACTACTCTTCAATCTGAGAAGACCATACAATTTCCTGAACTCCTTTACTGTGTGAACGCTTTCTCTGCAAATCACCTGTCTAGGTGAACTCGACTCGTCTTCGGATCGTTCTCTAGTCGAAACGCTTTCACTCAACCTTCGTTTCGTTGATCCTCTCCCATCTTGTAAAGCTGTAATCACCGATTTCAAAGCTCGACTAGGTGAACTCCGATTCACGATCATTATCTCACCGATTTCAGCCGGACTCAGTGTTGCTCCCGTCTGAAAAATCTCTTCAACTTGAGGAAAAAGTTTATGATCTTTAAGCCCTAAATAACTGTTTGCAAGAGTTTTGAATGCCGTGAAATCACAGAGAGGGAAATAAATCTGAACATCAATTCTTCCAGGTCTTAAAATTGCAGGATCAATCTGTTCTTTACTGTTCATAGTTATCACCATAACTCTTTCTTCTCCACAAGAAGAAAAAATCCCATCCATGAAATTCAAAATCCCTGATAAACTCACAGCCGTTGATTTCTCATTCAGGAACCGATCCAAATCTTCGATTACAATCACTGATCGATTCGTCGTTTGAAGAAGAAGCATTTTTAGGTCAGAATCATCAGAGACGTTTGAGAGATCTATATCGTAAATATCATAACAGAGGAACTTCGCCATGGCGGCGACGAAACTCGATTTTCCTGTACCAGGTGGACCATGTAACAGATAGCTTCGTTTCCAAACGCGACCGAGTCGATGATAATATTGTTTTGACTTGAGAAACGATTCGAGATCAGATTTTACCTTGTTTTTGAGATCGGAATCCATGGCGACAGTATCGAGAGTCGTTGGATGAGTAAACGGAACAGATCTCCACCGTCCATTACTACAATGATCTGTTTCTGTATTTGTATAAAGTTTCACCTCTTTTTTTCTCAGTTCGATCTCGTCTGAAACTGTGTGGATGTGTTGAAGATAAGGACGAAGGATTCTACGCTTATCTCTCTTCTTGATCTTCAAAACAAAAGTTCTGCAACTGTTACCTTCACTTTTTTCTTCGTTTTTCCAGGAGATTCTGGCACTGAGAAACGTATCGTAAACAATTTGATTTGAATCGAGTTGAACAGAAATTTCATTCGATTTTTTACCAGAAAACAAGTTTGCGAAATCAGAATCTTCAATTGAAGCCAATGAACTCACGTATGTTGAAACTTTCTTGTAAAGCTGATTCTCTTGGAAATTACTGTTGTACTCTGGAACTTTGTAGAATTGATAAACATGAAATCGATCATCAATTGATCTCCACAATCTTTTCAATAGATACAACATAGACGTACTGCTTAAAAACATTCGAATTATCACAAACACAGCAGCGATCACGAACAGAAGAACAAAAGGACTAATCGGAATCATGATTCTAAACCCTAATTCCGAAATCACTGAAAATATGCAATACAATCAGATGATGATGAAACTAATGGAAAAAAACGTTTTTTTACAGAGTTTTTTTCCTCTTTGTAGTGGAGAAGGAGATCATATTGAAGAACTTCAAAATTTGATTGTCAAATTGAAGAACTTCTGAGAGCGATCATATCGGTTCTGAGTTCTGACAATCAATAAAAGAGATTCAGAGAAGGTTAGGTTAGGTTTAGAGAGAGACGAATTAAAGAAGGGTTTCGTGGAACTGTGAAAGAGCTGTCGATCTTTTTAATGTTCAAAGACGGCAAGCGACGGCAAATTCAATCAGTCAAAAACGAAGAACAGAGGAAATTCTAGAGAGAGAAAGTGAGGAGAGAGAGAGAGAGAGAAGAGTATATTTTATTTGGGGAAATCCAGGTTGGGAACAAATCTCTATTATTTTTCTTTAGTCTCTTTTTTGCTTGCTGGCAATCGCGAATTTATTGGGCTTTTATTACGAAGGTAAGCTTATAAGTGCCACCATAAAGGATGGTAATTACTGAAATGACACTATCTTTTACATGACCAAAAGTACCCTTTTCGTACGGTAGGATCTATCATACGGAAAAAGTTCTAATTGTTCGGGTACGTGTATGTCATTGGACAATTTGGTCAATTTTTTTTAACAAAAGACTAGAATAATAATAATAATCACTATTAAACTAGGTTAAAAAATGATTAATATAATTCTTCAATAATTTGACAACTCAAATTAATTGTTAGGCTTATCACGTTGGTTTAACCTAGATAATTGGTGTTAAATGGTGATGCTATACTTAATGCCTATCTTATTGTTACTGCCTAATTATTTAAAAGAGTATTTACGTTATTTTAAAAATCATATAAACCACGAAGAATGTGAGATTATAAAACAATTTTGAAATGACTAGGCAGTAGGAAAATGCAGTAAGTCTAATAGTTCGAAACTTTTAAATGTTGTTAGTAGATTGAGAGCCGTCTCAATATATAAAATTTGGAGCCTTAGGCGAAACGTAGACCTGTTGATTTATTAAATTTTTTTTTCTTGCATTAGTACTTCACCATCTTTTAATTCATTTGAATTTGGAAATAGGGATATCAGTTTATTGGCATATTCACCTTCGATTCTTTTGAACTAACGTCGTGTAAGTATTTCATTGGATTAAGAGCATCCACAGTGGTATGTTAAAATACCTTTTTACCTTATTTGAGTTGAGTAGTGGGTAGGGGAAAATAAGAATTTCCCCCTACGACAGTCCGAGATAGGCTAAAATTAGCTTTTTGCAAATGAGTCTGGAGAAAGATTTACGGGGTGTGGAGCAGAAAGTACGTCCCATGGAACGTAGAGGTTAGTCCACGTCTCAAATTTTTTTTATTTTTTTATTTTTTTTAAATGAGTTTCAATCCGACCCGTTATTCTTTCTCACATACAATCTTGACCGTCCATTCACTCCAACGGATATTTTTTTGACCGTTTTTTTACCGTTGCCTTCATTAGTGCTATAAATAGGGTCCAAGAAAGACTCTATTTCAACTCCAACATCTCTCCNAACAGATGGGTTTTTCGTCTTTTTACATCGCGCTAACGTGTGCCGAGGACTGTCCTTACATGAAAAAAAAGTATGTCCTCTACTTCAATTTTTTCTCATGCAAGGGCATCCTACTCATTTTTCGTCTCATTATTATGTATATCGTCATATTAAAAAATCAGCTTTTTTTAAAACTTTTGACCCCCTCAAATTGCTTCTTAAAAACTGATCCATCAAATAGTTATCAAATAGTTACTAATTTTTAAAGATTAATTTGAAGGGGGTTAGAAGTTTTAGAACGAAGTAATTTTTTAATATGATGATATATATAGTGAGAAGAACGCCTTCTAAAACAATCAGCCACTAGATGCATCGCATATGGGTCGCACAAGAGCGGGCGTTATAATGGGGTGATGTCACAAAAATTTGGAACAAAAATGTCTTTGGTAATGTCACTACTAATATAAAACACGAACTCAGGCAGTTGACTCGTTTACACTCTCTTTTTCCTTCTTGTGGTGTGATGAATAACATTTCTTCTCATACTGCTCGGTTGGAATCTCTGTATCTCCATGAGGAAAGCATGTTGAAACAAAAATCTAGGGACACCTGGGTTAATTTGAATGATAAGAACACCAAGTATTTTCATGTTGTGGCCTCCCAAAGGAGAAGAACTAACAGAATTAATGGGGTTTTCAACCCCTTTGGTATCTGGATTAATGAGCCTTCTGAAGTAGCTGTAACCCTCACTAATCATTTTTCTGAGGTGGGTACCACCACTAATCCAACTACTGATGAGGCTATCTTAGCTCTCATNGATTACTTGAGAATATGGAAATGGAATGCTAAGTTAGATCTTGTTCGAATATTCTTCTTTTATATACCCTTATATGGGATTTCATTTGTAAATTAGCAACTACTTTATATCATGGAGAAGGGATCAAATTACCCATGCTATAAATGACCAATGCATAGATTTGCATCAACTACTTATGATTTTGGGTTCCTATAGAGATGATTCAAATGTCAATTTTTAGTGAGAGGTTGTTTTTTATTGTATATTATTATATTTAAGGGCTAATTTCTGCCTTATTGTGAAAATTACATCGTTAGAAGCGCCTCTCCTATATCTTTATTTGTACTTGTAATTGAACATATCTCTATTATCAGTTTTATCAAATTAAAAAGTATAAAATCGAAGTTACCCAACCTTTTTTTTTATTTTTTTGATAAAGAAAGTTACCCAACTTTTAGTTTTGAGGGTGGGTTATGATATTATAAGAAAAAATGGCGGGTGACGATGATTATATAAACATTTGAAAAAATTAAGGTTAGTTTGATCATTTTAATTTCAAACTCTTGTCTAGCAATCACTTGAACTATACACATTTAGCACGTGTATCTTAATCCTTTTTGTAGAAGCTTTTCAAATTCTTGTCTACATGAGACATAATTAGTAATATATGTATTAACTTTTTAACTAAAATGTTTAAACCCCATTTTAAATGAATTATTGAATTATTTAATGACTATCAATCTTTGAATGCTGCTAAACAACCCTATCAAAGAGAAAGGATTCCCCTCCATCGTTTTTCTTTGATCAACTGGTTTGTGACAATAGTTCTATAACCGAGGCTATGGCCTATTTCTCTATATATTCGGTTTGTTATTAAAAATAAAACCTAAACAAGTAGACTAATTGAAGGATCCTTCTCTATTTTTGCTTTGCCACCAAGGACCTATCGTTCTTGCACCGAAAAATTTAGGACTCTAGGAAGCATATATGAGACTGTTATATATGCCGAGTTTTTACATGTGAAACATAATAAACACGACTTAAACTTAAGGGTGCTGTTAAAGGGGTTCTCAAAAATGTTAGGGGGGTGGACATGATAGGGGGGTGGACTAAATACTTCAAAATAGTTGGGGGGATGGACATAGTTTTACTAAGGGGGTGGTTATCAAATATTGTCTAGGTATATTTCCACCCAATTCTAAAAATCTCAAACCTAACCCTAAATTAACCTTTTCCTCCCTCAACAAATCAACTATCTCCTCCATTCGACCACCGTCCCTCTCTCTCTCTCT
>MVGT01000061.1:201999-236386 GCA_002174775.1 Macleaya cordata
AAAAAAAAAAAAGCATATGAATTAGTCTTATTACCTTATTACTATTTGATTCAGAGATTTTCATTGGATTTGAGAAACCTAAACCCTCCGAAAAAGAATATTCAGGTTTTTCGGACTCCATTAATGGTGAACTTTGCTTCAATTCATCTTCCTCCATTAATGGTGTCCCTTCTTGAACTTCTTCATCCTTCATAGAGTTTTCCGCCAATAACGACTTCGATTCTTGGTGGTCGAATAATTTAAGAGAAGTTTGGGAGAGAGAAAGAGAGAAAAAGTAAATTTTTTTAATGGAGAATTAGATAACGTGTTTGAGAGAGAAAGGGGGTTGGAGGTGGTAGTTTAATTTACACCCACACCACCCCCTTAGTAAAAAGTAGAAAAAAATTAGAAAGCTGATTTTGAGTTAAAAGCCCATTTAACTTGTCCACCCCACTAACATTTTTGAGAACCCCTTTAACAGCACCCAAACTTAAAATCGAATTTTGGACTACTACAAATATTTGGAACCAAATAATATTTATACTTTTCCGTTCTATATTTTTTTTGTATCCCGAATTGCTAAAAAAGTTTCAAACTAACATTGATCTAGCATAGAGATCAATTGTTTGATGTAGGAAGTTTAATTTTAACTCAAGTTATGAACATGTTATAAACCTATAGGACAAAAAGAAAATCAAAGTTTCTCCTCTCTTTTTGTAAAAGTTTGGTTTCTTTAAGGCTCTTTCGTGATACTTAAAGAGTGTTTGAACAAGTATTATTGTATTTATCCAAGAAAGCAATTTTATGATAAAAGTTACATAAAATGAAAGTTATTGGAGAAAGAAAACAAAATTAAATAACGAAAAAGGGTATGTTCGCCCATCTCGAGAGTGAAAGTTACATTGCTTATGTTCAGTTCAGACACATAATTGAAACAAGAGGGAGGTTATGGCAGCCTCTCTTACACGCCTCCTTATAACGCTCATTCCTGTGGAGCTCACATGTGATGCATCTAAGAGCTGATTTTTTTAGATGATGTTCTCATTATCACAATATTGAAAGCCCTCCTTTTAGAGCATCTCCAACCGTGCGCTATATCCCAAAAATAGCGCACGGATTCTAAAAACACTCCTCCAACCGTTCCTCAAATTGGAGGAAAAAATAGANAGGTATCTTACAAGCAACCAGGGTACTGTTGGATGGAGGACCAAGAATCTTCTTGATGAGACTAAGATATTGGCTGAATCTTTGGACTCTACTGTTTATGTTTATATTAAGAAAAATGTAAATAAGGTTGCTTCTATTCTAGCCAAAAAAGCTAGGATCATGTTGGTAGATGATACCTGGAATCACCAGCCTCCTTCTTTTCTTTTTGAATCTTTAAACGCTGATATCCAGTCTGTAATAATGGACGTTCCTTAGTTGTTTTTCAATGCATGGCTTGGTTACCAAAAAAAAAGAGGGGGTGCAATAACCTCCCTCTTAGAAATAATAGATTATGTTCAATACCTCGTATAATATAAAAGATTAGGTTGTGTTTGGATTACTGCTCAAGTACAAATATAAATAAGGATATGGAGATGGAAACATCATTTATTCTTTCTATTTATTTATTTATTTATTTATTTATTTTCAAAGGAACCATTTTCAAAATAATCTAATTTTTGGCAAATAAATTATCTCAAGAATGGTATTTTCGTAAATAAATTGAAAATAAATGCCCTCTTATGCTTGAGTGAGGGAGGAATTTATAAAGAGGGAGGTGAAGGTAGTTGGTTGAATGAACCTTTTCTAATTATTCTTCTCACACACACACACAAACTGAGTCAAAAGCCCTAACCTAACGTTTTAATTTCAACAACGCTCACTTACCTTTATTAAATTTTAAGCACATTCATTCATGGTCACCTTTTGCACCACCAAACACACCATACCTCATCAATTCCACTTTTTTTCAAGTCTCCTTATTAAAACGCCGGCCGGTTCTAGCTGGAACCCTATTTATTCAGGACACTATTTATTTATGGCTTGGTACCATATAGATACTAGCTAGGGTTGATGGGTCAAATCTGGTTTGGCTACTGACCTAATAACCAGAATCAGAAGATTCAGAACCTAAAAAAAAAAGTTGGTTCTTGTTCTTGTTCTTGTTCTTGCTGTCAGTTCCGATTCTAGAACTCAAAATAAGGGGAATTAGATTTGGTTCTGATCGGCTTCTTAACTCTTAAGATCTTAACTGGCCGGCACTGAGATTTTAAGTACCCAAGTAGATGTGGCATAATATGACCCGACCTACCAACCCCCACCAAATCTTACCCTAATTCAATCCTCTAGCTAAATAAATTAGGATTAGAGACTTAGAATTGACCATTTATGATTCGTTACCCCTTCAATTATGTTAGGATTAAGGTCGATCCCAACTTGTTTCTTTATTTTATATTAGATAAATGTTAAAATCAAGATTAGAGTTTGAAAAATTATTTTTTTCATAAACTAGTTAGTCAGGGATATGGTTTGATAATCTTGACATGCCAATTCATCTAGCGTCGACCCTAACTCTAATTAGGATTAGGGTTGAAAAATGATTCTTTTCATAAACTAGCTAGTCAAGATTAGGGTTTGGTAATCTTGACCCGCCAATCTACCTACCTTAACCCTGACTCGTTGTCAGGTCTAGTCGTATTCATTTTTTCCTTAAATGTCTTGTAGTTAAGATTTTCGCCTTGAAGTTTGGCTTCATCAATTCCAAAACATCAAAGGCTCTTGTGACCTAGCAGCTCAGCTGATAAAACTTATTATTGTTGATAGAACAAACTTAGATTCAAATCTAGCTTGCATCAAATAAAACTTAAAAATGTTAAAAGATTGCAAAACTCAGGGTTTCTTAGCGATGTTTATAAACCTTTTCTCCGTTGATGGTGATTTCATTTATATCATTTTCATTAATATAATTTTTTTTAATAAAATCTCATTTATTTATTTCCAAACAATATTAACAAAAAACGGAGAGGAGATTTTCCTTGTAAAAACATCAATAACACATCTTTTAATGTGGAAATCAAATGACAATGAGTAAGCTTAGACGTAAAGAGTTCCTTGCCCTACAAATATCAGATCAAAATTAACAACATGTCTTCTGGCCTTGGGTACGTATGTATATGCATTATATATATCAACATGCATGGCGCTGATCAATCGATGACCAATATATACGTAACAAATCAACCTTGGGATAATCCTCGCCGAATCAACATACGTAAAATTAATAATAAGTCGACATATGTTGCTTCTCGAAAAATCCACGGTGGCTCGTCTCATTATTCCAAGTGTCTTTTCAGCTTAGCCATTGGGTATTTTAGATGATGTACAATAATTTATTTAAATAATTTCAAGAGTATATCTTAACCACTCTTTTTTTAACCCTATTTTATGCTCTTTGTTTGGTTGTAAAACGTTTCAAAAATAAAAAAAAAAAAAGAAAAAAGAAAAAGAAAAAAGTATATACTTAATTTATTACACAATTTTATATTTCACGGACGTAAACTCGGGAAGAATTTTTAAATCTCTTATACTAAAATCTTTGGATCTTCTTTATAGCTCTTCTTACCCTAAAATCACCCATAAGAAAGAAAGCTTTTTTCTTTTCTTTTCTTTTTTCTTTTTTCTTTTTTTTTTCTTTTTTTTTTGATGATGATAAGAAGAAAGCTGTTACACTATATAAAACCGAAAGCTCTCTCCATGTTTGCGTGTCTATCGATCTTTTTTGTGTATTTTTTTTTTTTTGCATTGTAGAAAATATTAGAAAAAGTTTTAAGCAAAAAGAATATTTCGTAATATTAAATTAAGTACTTTCGGTGAAAATAAGTTCATCCAAAAACAAAAGGAGCTTTAGAGTGAATATACGTACTATATATATATATACATAAGACTTGTTGGTGTTAAAAGATTATTCTCTCTATTTCTTTTTTTTTTCGCCCCTATTTATATATAAATGTCTTTAAGAGTTTGCTTAAATTTGTATTTGACACGTTCATATGAACATTAGTTTAAAATAAGCGGCATTAATAATATGCATTAGAAAAAAAAATTAGTTTGATCATTTTAAATGAATTTAAATTAAATTTAGGTGACTCTAATGATAACTTGACCAGGGTGGACAGATAAGTATGTCTAGTCTTTTAAAACATATTTTCAAATTAAGTACAAAAGTATATAAAAACAAAATTCTTCTTTTTAATTTTTTTAAAAAGAAACTTTGGAAAAAGAAAACAAATATATCTAAAATATCCTTTTATTTCATTTTATTTTTTGTATATATGGTTGTTGAAGAAACTTTGGTGTTATATATGTAAAGCATATAACATAGAAACACTACATTGTGTGGCTAATAAAGAAAGAAAGGCTTTGGCCCATTTTTTATTGTAAAAGGGATGATGATGAGTTGGAGATATGATTTTGATCTTGTAAGGCTTGTGAGCCTATAACCTTGTTTTGTGACATAACAACTCAATGACATAACTTGGGGGTACGTTCTTTTTAATAATAAAAAAAAGGAAGATAATATTATATGGTGTTAGATTAAAGTTGTTGAACCAATCACACCCACATCTATAAATCCATGTCATGTAGTCCAAAACTGATGCAATATAGTGGTTACTTAAGAACTTTTGGGCAAGTAAATTTCATTGCAGATATTTATTCTTTCTATTTTTATTGTGCAAGTAAAAAAAAAAAAAAAAACTACACCCACATGATGACTATATCTTATTAGTTTCTTCTTTTTTTTAATGCGTGTCGAAGTTGTGGAGCATACATAAAGATGATTCAAAGCTTAAGTTACAGTGTGGATCGATGTGTCTTACTCACCTTGTAGATCATCTTCATATAAAAATGATTCAAATACTGAGTTCAATGAAGATTGATGTCCTACTCACAATGTAGATCATCTTCAAGAAAGATCACATTGTTTTAAAAACTTTAGCACAATATTATTAATCAAAATGTTGGGTGATGATTGAGTGTTAATTTTTATTGAAAATTTTAAACTAATTTTTAATAAAGTTAGAAATTTTAGAATAACGATTACAAATGAATAATCTATATGACGATGAGATCATTTTAGCTAGCTTACACTATTATATCATATTTTTATGGTTCCTACAACATTATTGAAAACAAATCTAATATTGGCCTGGCAAAGTATCCTCCTCTTCTCTTATAATGGATTTGTATATGTGATAATAGATGATATGATATGTGAGTTTGTGACCAAAAGTCATTTTTGGGATTGTTTGGGATATACACCTCTAAAAATGACTTCAAGAAAATGAAAATGACTTATTATCAGTACTCTTCTTCTTCTTCTTCTTTATTTATTTCTTTCTTTCTTCTTTATTTATTCTGATTGTAGTCAAGGAAATAGATCTGTTACTTAATTTTATTTGTTTCTCATATAGGCGATGATGACGTGCAAATATGATGGGAGTGACTGGACGACAATTTGCAATGTGTTACGCTCGGTATCGCCAATATTTTTTGATGGAGCGCTACTACACTCACTCACTCACTTATTCTCACTTGTGAAAGTCACCTATTTATGTGAAACTATTTAAATTTATATATTTAAGTGGTTACAAATGAGCGGGTAACTTTCACATATGAACATAGAATTTTTCTTTTTGATGAAAGTGAGCAATATTTGTCTCACTGACAAATGTAATGTTCTGATTGGATGAGTGTAATAGGCGACTGTCGGGTTTCAATCTAGACGCATGCTAATCATTCCATTAAGCGTATTCATAACAGATAATGCTAAAATTACATCAAAATCCTACATAATTTCCTGCCGAAAGTTAATCCGATGGTGGAACTGTTTTTCACATACCCTCGTGATTTGCGTCCATCCCAAAGTGATATGCATCCACTGTAGATTGTGCCTTCGATAGAAAATTCTATAGGCTTTTCAGTAAGCCTAGCATCACCATAAATTTTGACTCTTGACCTAGGATTGTACACGACTATATTATACAAGATGTCCTTTTAGTAACAATGGCAATGGGACGGGGCAACCTGCTAGGCTAGGGTTGGGTATGCCTTCCCCATCCTTGTCCCCACCATTAGTCGGGTGAAGCGAGTGTGGGGATTGTAAATCCCCTATATATATATATGGGTTTTCCATAGGTCCCCATCTTCATCTCATTTCTCAATCTTAATAATATCGAATTCATATTATTTAATTTAGAAGTTAAAATTAATTAAATACGTTGAAGAATGTTAAAATAGATTTTTTTGATGGAGGGGACTATAAATACATATAATTTTGAATTATCATAAAAATAAAACTCAATGTGAAATGTTAAAGAAAATCATAATAATTTCTTATTATTTTATATCATAGTTTTTCATTTTCTCAAAATTTTCAAATGAATCTTGAATTGGCATGGCAAACCTGAATTATATACTTGAACTTTTTCTGTTGTATATTTTGTTCTACCCAATGTAAGCATGCTAACTTTAGTCTAGCCAAATAAATACAACCTTATGGGGTTGCCCCATATGCAAGCATGCTAGTGTTATGTCATCATCACCTTAGTACATACATAATACATAACATTACAACTTCATGGCTTTTGGCACAAAAGGAAGGCAAGCTTGAAGGAGTTACTGAACATATCTAAAGGTTCAAAGTTCTATCCCTTAACCCCAGGATCACCCTCACCAGTAATTCAGTTTTTAAAAGCTTTGGTGGAACAGCTTAATTGATCTATCACTATTTTAAAGTCCACAACCTTGTGGTGAAACTTCTCCAAGAGGGCTGTCTCAAGGGATTATATTTTTTTAATTACACAATTTAATGTTGATTTATGTAATACGTATAGATTTTATGTTTATTTTATTTTTTATAGAGTAGCATATATATACTACAATTTTGAGTTTTTGTTTCTAAAAAAATTATTAAGAATCACAAATGTTGTACACGTGCACGTATTCCTTAAACTGAGAGTAACCAAGTAACTGTGGGGCGAGAAGAAAAGATAGAGAAAATGATAAGAAGGAGAAGAGAATCATGAGAGAATATAATATAATGGAGAAAATGGTCTTTGTAAAAGAGAGAATTTGAACATAATTAAGATGGAGAAAATCATGGAAGAGAGATTTAAGGAAGTAATGAGAGTAGTGTAAAATATCCATATTATTTAATTTTGAGGGGCAAAAAATTATAATAATATTCTTGAATTTTTGCTGAGAAAAAATATTTTAAAAAATTTTGAATGTAAATTTTTTTTAAAAAAAAACAATTGACTTAATTAATAGTATAGATATAATAACCTTATTTTTTGACAGCTTTAATTAATTCCAAACCTACAGATATTTCCAGAAGATCTTAGTTACCCTAGATCTTGACATCCAGTTCCTTGCCAGGCTTAAACACATTACAGACTGGACTTCCCATTAAGGGATTATGCTTTGTATTTGCCTGCTATCTCTAATTCTCTGTTTCTTAATCAATTGTACTCCATTTTTCTATTATTGAAAGTAAGCTCTGCCTGCTCTGCTTGAACTAATTGTTAATTGCTTTAAATCCTAATGATCCATAAATAAATTTTTTAATCATAGCTAGCACTTTAAAGCTTCAAATGGTCCCCCCTTCCGTATTTGTGTTTGATGATTACTCATAATTTTTGAATGAGTAATTTTAGATCCACCCAATGTATTAACATTCCACTAATTATTATACCTCATTTACACTAAATCCGAAAATTTCATAGAGATGATCCAAAGTCTGATTTTTTGTTAAGATAAACTCTTAATCATATAGATTATATTCTCAAAATTCTTTTCTCTTTAAATCTTCTAACCCCTAAAAAATTGGTTAAATTTAACTTTAAAAATTGATGGTTTAAAAAGTTTAAAATTTTAATCGAATTTTAATGATGTTAAAAAATTTAGTGTAATTTTTCGTGAGAATGATCTACATGATAAGAGAACACATCTCTATGATAAAACAACCATTGTGCCGTATTTACGTGGATTCACAAACTAGGGTAAATAAAATATAAGAATAAGTGGGTTATAATAAAAAAAAATATGAGTAAAACAGCATAGCATGAGGGGTGGATCCAAAAATTACCCCCTTGTGAATTTAAACCCATATTTAAACAATTCTTTTCATTCTGATTCTGAGGATGGTGTATTGAGTGAAAATTTAACCAACAATTAATAATAGATAAATTAGGGTTTTATGGTTGTGTCTCAACAGTGGGAATCATTAGGGTTTTGCTGCAATGATAGATTAGTTTACAAGTTTTGGTATTAAATAATGTTTTGGGCAATATTTGGATTAGTTTTTCTAAGTTATTATGGCTAATGATGTGTTCCAAAGGGTTTAATGGGAATGTTAATAAAGTGATTAAGAAGTGATATATTAGAATAGAGATAACTGCTTTGGACCCATCACAACATTATTTAATGTACCACCTACAAACAACTAATAAAAATATAGATTTTTAATGGTTTCAATTTCCACTCATCATCCAAAAAAATATACATATCATTGAATTTCCATGACCCCAACATTAGGGTGTCAATTAGTACCTAATTAACTAAAACCAGCTGGATATTGAATCAGATTATTCTGATTTCCAGTCTTCTCATTTCAATTAAAGTTTTTTGTTTTTTTAATATTTAATGGTAGAGAGAAATGTCAACCCACAAGCATCGAAAGATCAACCATCAATGACAGATGTAATTTTACACTCTTAGATTATATACTTTCTCCCACATTTCTCTGATTTATTTAATGTAAGTTAATTTAAATATAAGTCATTGCTATCAACATCAACAAACTTTATACTCTAATCCAGTGTTTTAAAAACCAGCCCGGACCGGCCTGTTCAACCGGTGAACCGGTGACCCAGTTAAATTTCCGGTTCGGGTCAATATTGACCCAGTAATTTTCTCAAAAACCGTCTTTTTGAATGTGAACCGGTCGACCCGGCCGGTTGAACCAGTGAACCAAGTGACCCAGTTGATTTTTAAACCGGTTTTTTTTAAAGTTAAAGTGTTATAATTTTTTACATTTTGCAAAAATGAGCTTACTGGGTTTTGAACCTAAGACCCTGAATTGACAAACCTCTTACCATTTCAGCTACCATTAGATTGTTGTCATTATGACAGTATAATTGCTATACAATTAATTGTTATTTAAGAGTTTTAGCATTTTCTAAAACTTAAATTGTTGAGTTTCGAACAAGAGACCCATAAGTGACTTCAAAAAGATAATTTACCAACTGTGCTGCATAAAACAATATGTTTTTATTGTTGTTATTGTATTAATAGTTTAGACTTAACCCACTGGTCAACCCACTGGTTGAACCAGATTGACCCAACCCACTAGCTTCTCCGGTTCGATTACCGGTCCGGTTTTTAAAACATTGCTCCAATCTACCACTTTTTTAATTGTTAAAACTGTATAAGTTCCTAACTTCAAACAGTAGGGTTTTCTTAACCCGCGTGGGTGAACAAAATAAAACTCCTGGTATAACCTAACTCCCAAATGCCAGGGGGAGTACTTTTATGAGCCATTGAACTCATAAGCCAAATTTTGAGTAAAAATAATAATAAAAAAAATCAATTTAATTGGTGATTTTATTATGGTACTAGGTTTGTTATTTGATGGGCTATTTAATTAGGCCAAAAGATGAGCTTTAAGCCCAACTTGCTCTAATCCAATGTCTAGAAAGGTCCGTCTAGAAATCACCAATAGGGCTGAGTTTTGGTGTGTGGGCTCCACCAAGGAGTGGTCCAAACATGGGTCAGTGGGTCCAAGGGGTGGTGGGACCATGACACCAGTACAGTGTTGGAGCAAAGTAAGACAACTTTAAGAAAGCATCCCATAATTTAATTATCATTCTCCTGGAATGTCCTTGTTACTTTCATTTTGCTAAGACTTTTTGAAGCATTAATAATACACTCTTTTCATTTTTCTTTTTTGACTTTTGATTAGCAAATATTAGTTCTTTAAATTTTAGTGAGTTTAAGGATTATTAGGTCAAGCTTAGCACATAAATGAAAATTAGGAAAAATTATTATTATTATTATTATTATTATTATTATTATTATTATTATTATTGTTATTATTAATATTACTAATATTATTAATATTATTGATATTAATATTATTATTATTATTTACTGTAGACCACAGTTTTAACTGTGATAAATTGATTTATTTACTGTTGGTTTATGTTCATGAAGTAAAAACTAAAAGAGTAATTAATTTACCGCCTCAAAATTAATAGTTAATTCAATTTTGCCCCTTCAAAAATGAAAAATTGAACTTTCACCCTCAATAGTACCCTTAAATGGTGTTATGTGTGATGTGAATTTCTGTGTAAAATTACACGCGAAACACGCCCATTTCTAAACAGGCAAGTTACGAAAACTATGAAATTGAGGGAGAAAGTTCACTTTCATCTTTAAGGGGGAAAATTTGAAATAAATATTAATTCCTAGTGGTAAATTTAAATTTGCCAAAACTAAAATTCAAATAATTGTTTACTGTAGTTTAGACCACAGTTTTCTTAAAACTGTCGTTTAAAGTATGAATTAAACAACAGTTTTTCTCAAAATTAAAATTTGACTGTTACAAACACGTGCAGAAGTGCCGCCCACTATGTCTTACTAAAATGTATATAAAATGATAAAACAAGACAAACTTTTAGCAACCATCCTGTGTTAGTATTTGATAAATTTAGGTCAGCAAAATTGATTTTATTTCCCTTTCAACGATATCAAAGCTTATAGTCAATTGTTAACGTTCTTCCCATAAATAATCTAAGGGGATAAAATTATAAAAAAATAATAATAATAAAAAAAAAGTTTAAAACACGCGTTGCCCGCACAATTGAAAAAAAAATATTTCGGCATTATCGTGTGACTAATGACTACCAAAATTGAACGACTTGGTACACATCGATGATCGTTAACCGTTAACGTAAGCGAAAATTGGCATATTTGATTTAGTCTCTTACTTGTATAATTACCTAACTAATGAAAGTAACCTAAACCTAGATCAACTTGTTGGGGGTTGTTAGTTAATTTTTCAATATGGGTTATAATTTAATCAAAACCCTAGCTTTTTTTTTAAGCTTAGACTAAATCCTTCTTAACCGTAATTTGATTACTCATAAGTCATTATCACCAGTCCAACATGAAAATAAATAATTTTTTGTAAACATATTTTATGGACGTGTTAATTTATAAGTAACATAGCTTAATGACATTATATTTGAATTATAATTACTATTACGCACACAAGAGAAGAAATCAGTCGGAATATCCTTTTTCGAATAATACAGTAAGAACCTTGATTGTATTTAATCATTTTAAGAGTTTTGTTTTTGTTATTCTGGTTGAGATTCTCAGTGATGCGTATGGATGCCAATTCCTAACCTATTTTAGATTAATTATAAATAAAAAATAAAAAAATAGAATCACATACAAAGATTAGAAATATATATACTAGTGACCTAATTACAGTATTTTATTCAAATTACGTATGTCATGATCCTATTGGAACAAGTACTTATGTTCAAGTACTTTAGATGATTTTTTTTTTCCGAAATTATTAATAATCTGAGGATTAAGAAGTAATTATAAAAAATAAGTAAAATGATATACTAAAATTAATTTATTAATTAATTAATTATAACAAAAAATCTCAATTAAAATATTGTAAGTACCTAAAAATCTGACAGGAATTTTTTTTTATTTTTTTGAAAAAACAAAGTACTTTGGTGCAAGTTGAATGCTTAAAAAAAGGACAAAAAAAAAATGAGAAGATAGAAATCGAGAAAAGATCTAAAAATGCATGCCTTGACCTAATGAAATAGCACACTAGTTGATAAAGTAGACTTGCCCAACATTTAAAGATGACGATGACGTTTTGGTTGGATGGACTTTTGACAACGGTTGAGCGTCGCCAATCTTGTTTTTTTTAATTCAAACTTTTGGAGGCTAATTTCTTGTTTGTAATTATTTCTTCTTTCATTTCGAATTTCCTATTCGGTGATGCTACATCTACTTCCAACTTTACTGCCATTTATACTACTAAGGCTATTTTAAAAGGTATTTATGTCAATTTAGAAATGACGCAAATCACGAAGAATAAGAGAGGCAGTAGCAACCGTTGGATGACCTAGACAGTAAGAAATGTAGTAAGGTTGGCAGTAAATTAAGCATAATGGTTTCTTATTTTCTCGACGAATATCCCACAAATATATGCAGCAAAAAGACCAAAAGAAGGGAAGCTAAAATGTCAAACGATATACTAAACTTCGAAGTGCATGATTTTTGAAGTGTTTATGAGATTGCTAGAAATAATATTATAAATGAAAGAGACCTTCCTAAATTTTAATAAAGCCGAAAAAAATGACTTAGAGGGTGATTGTTTTTTTTTCCTCTAACTAGTGGCAGGCCCATAAAAAAATGTTCATTAATTATTTTTAACTACTAATTAGTGGCAACTAGTGAAATTTTTTTAATTAAAGGCTTCAAGCCCATTAAGTGGTAGTAAGTGGTTTGAGATCACTTATTACCGCTTAATAGGTTTGAAGCCCAAAAATAAAGGTTTTCCTCTTACTACCACTAGGTCCACTAGTTAGTGGTTAGAAACAAAGAACATTTTTTGTGAGCCTACCACTAGTTAGAGGCAGAAAAATAATCACCCCCTTAGTCCAGTAATTGGCAACCTCATTCTTGGGGAGGTTGTGGGTTCGAGTCTCAACCCAGGGACATTTGTATAAACACCATATTGTTGATTGGTGACCTTCTGGAGTTTTAAAGATTGGCTGTCTCTCTGCATCAGTTTCAACACTTCTTTCCCTACTTACAAAGTATCCACTCACTACACCATTTCTTTTGCATGTCGATGGGTCATGTTCTTTGTATTATTAGTGGCGCCTAACATCCTTGCTTGGACCCTTTAGTTTATACCATATGAAGCCTAAGTGAAAAATGCATCTTTTTTGGTAGTAGAATCCTTATGTGCCAATCACTAGTTTACAATGGTCACCACTTTTTACGAGCCCACATTGATGTTTACGGGCTTCTTAGACCCTAAAGCCCAGCCAATTGCTTTTTAAGGCCCAGGACTGGCCCAAATCTGCAATTATCAGGTTTTGCCATCTTGGTTTGACATCGCTCAAGGCAAGAGCCCACTCGAATATAACTCCCCCTTTTTTTTTCTTGTGCTTTGAAGCAAGTGTAATAGAAGTGTAATATCAATAGTGAAAAAGTGGAGTGTTACCCCTCTAAGGCATGTGCATTTATAGCATAAATCTATCCATCTAGTTGAGAAACAAGATCAGCGTAAGAAACACATATAATACATATCCAGATATCCTTTTAGTAAAAAAACAGTTTCAAAGGACTGATCAAAAGTCAGGTTTTCACATTGAGTAAAACATATAACTACCCATCCCTTTAATCATTACTTTGATAAATGTGAAAAGTGGAGTGTTACCCTCTAACGCATGGGCATTTTTAGCATAAACCCAATATAAAGTACATATCTTGAAGAACAAGTTGGGCGTAAGAAATATGTGCAACGCACGTCTAGAGCTCCTTTTAATAAAAAGAGAAAATATGTGCAACGACATGTTCAGAGCTCCTTTTACTAGCAGTGTTTCAAGGACTGATATCAAAAGTCATGTTTTCACAAACAGTAAAACATAACTACCCATCACTTTAATCATCACTTTGAGTGCAACAAAAGATTAGGTACTCAATTCATTTCAATCACTCACATCCAACCAAATCATATACATCCATGTGCTCAACATAATTCCTTAATATGATTATAATCATCATCATTAAAGATCAATTAGAAAAAATAAATAAATACAAAAGCATCAAAATTACATACTTTATACTTGACTGTTTGGGTCATTGAGACATTTTCTGTCATTGCTGGTGAAGCATAACATCATCAGAGCCAGTAAAAGAAAAATTCTTGAAAAAAAAAAAAAATAGGACATGCCGACATGGCCAAAAAATTACAGGAGAATACTTCGAGTGTTATTCAGATTTGTCATTTGAAAAATTCTGCTCAAAATTCCCTAAGGGAACCCTTTTCTTACACTCTAATTACACCCACCTGTGATCTTCTCGTCATGTAGAACAACCTCACAAAAAATCATATAGTTCTAAAACTTTTTATATCTTTAAAAGATGATTGAAATTTTTGGCTTTCCGAACCATTTCATTTTAACATTTATTTTCAACCAACTTGTCACAATTTTAAAAGTTTTAGAATGATAAGATTTTGGTGAAGACGATTTACATGATTAGGAGATCGTTTTTACAAAAAAATCATCACTTGGATCATCTTCGTACCCCTTAATGAAGATGTGAATTCTGATAAGTCTGACAATTGGTATAGTAGTAGTGTTAAAAATACCAAAACAGCAAAGTCTGTCAAGTTCTTCTATTAAAATTTTTTTCTGAATGATTTGGCATTAAAATACATGAATAATTTGAATACCTAAAAGCTCCAAAAGTTTGGCTGAACAGAGGTAAGTGAGAAAAATGAAAAAAATAAAAAGAAAAAACAGTATATTATTCACCGAACAGTAAATATTCTTGTGATAGAAAAATGCCAAAACACAAAAGGAGCAAGGACCCACAATTATCAATCAAAGCGAAAAGTCGAATGTATGGTTGATAGCAGCAAAACTGAATTATGTTTAATAGAACTTTATAGATGAGAAAAGATCAAAGCCATACCTGCAAATAAGTGCAACAAATTTGGATGGTTAAGATACCTGATCAAGTTGGTTTGCAGCCTGGGATTTTCGAATGTTATCCTTTGAATTACTAAAAAACAAGAAGAAGCAAAGAGAAAGCTCACACAGAAGAAGTGACTCAACCAACCACTAAATTATGAAATCTAACTAATATATCTCCTTCTGTCACATTGGCCCTGATTCATAGCCCCACCAGCACAATCCTTCACTGTTTCTTTATTCCCTTCTCAATCATCAAAAGCTGGTAACCACTTCCTCTTGCTGTCTACCATACTAAAAATGTATTTTTAGCATCATAACCACCTCTCTTTTTCCATATTCTACTTCATCTTTTCTGATTACCTTTGCAAATTAATGGTTAAGTGAACTTGCTAAAGCCCAAGTTAACCATTACTCACTTTCTGCTGAGGTTAGTCAGGTATCTACAGATAACCAAATGAGTAAAGAAAGGAGTAGTTTCTTTGCTTCATTAGTGGAAAATCAGTTTTAGGTAGTGGTAGGGGCAGCTTGGTGGGGGTATCTATCAAAGGTCAGTGAAGAGAAACTGCTCATAAAAAAATGGCAGCGATATGCCATGCTCAAGAAGATGATATGTTCTCAAGGAATTTACAGAAGAGGTACAATGGGTTAATAATGGTTAGGACAAGGGCCATTAGAGGGAAAGGGGCTTGGTACTGGTCTCATCTGGAGCCCATTCTCTTCCAGAACCAAGACACTGGCACAGCTAAATCCCTTAAACTCAGGTGTGGCCTCTGCAATGCCCTCTTCTCTGCTTCCAATCCTTCTCGAACTGCATCTGAGCATCTCAAACAGGGCACCTGCCCCAATTTCAGAAATGGCATTATGCCCAAGTTCAGAAAACACAATCAGTTGTTGCCATCACTAGCCATGATTCCTGCCCCTTGCTCAATCAAGCCAATTATCCCTAGCCCACCCATCAGACCACAACTGACCCAATCTGAGATAGATACAGCTTTCGATCTGCTCACAGAATGGTTTTATGAATCCTGCGGTTATGTTTCTCTCACCACCCTCGACCACCCAAAATTCAAATCTTTCCTTAGTCACATTGGTCTACCGTCAGTCCACAAGAATTATATATTGGGAAGAAGACTTGACGCCAAATACGTGGAGGCTAAGTTCGAGTTTGAGGATAAACTCCGCGATGCCATGTTTTTCCAGCTATCCACCAACGGATGGACGAACGAAGAGCAGAGAAGCTCTGCTCAGATGGATGCTGTTGTGAATGTCACTTTGAACCTTCCCAACGGAAGCAGTCTCTTCCACAGAGTGTTATTCCTAGGGGCCAGCAGGCCCAGCTTGGTGGACATCAGAGAAGTACTGAGCTCAATGGTTGGGGAAGTTTCTGGTGGTGATGTTCTTCGATGTGCTGGAGTTGTTGCAGATGTTGGCGATATCAATAATGAAGCCCTTCGGGAACTAGAGTTTCGACACCACTGGATGGTGAACATCACATGCCAATCAAAAGCTTTGCACAAGCTTCTCAAGGACTTCTTCAAACGGCTTCCACTCTTTGCATCCACAGCATCACTTTGTCACAAGCTCGTTCAAATTTTCAAACCCCATCAACTTAATGACATCATAATCTGTCTCAACCACCACCAGACCCTTTCCCACGACCAGACTTCTGCCGCCATATCTTCTGTGGAGAATGTCATTAGGTTCTCATGCACAATGAGTGAGGCAGCTAAGGTCCTTGCTGACAAAGCAATCTCCAGTGACCCACTAGATCAGGAATTCTATGATGCAATCCGAGATCCAAAATTCTGGAGGGAATTAGAGTGTGTTCTTTCTCTAATAAAGCTCATAAAAACTTTACTGGAGGAGATCGAAGAAGAAAGGCCCTCTTTAGGCCAATGCCTTCCCCTATGGGAAGAAGTGAGGAGTAGAATCAAAGGCTGGTGTAACAGTTTCTCCATTGAAGAGAAACCAGTCATGGAGTTGGTGAACAGGAGGTTTTCGAAAAACTACCACCAAGCTTGGGCTGCTAGCTATATTTTGGATCCTCTCTATTTGGTTGAAAACAACTGTGGCAGGTACCTGCCACCTTTTAAGTTCCTTAGTTCCGAGCAAGAAAAGGATGTGGTGAAAATAATAACAAGGTTGACCCAGAATGAAGAGGCACATATTGCTTTAATGGAGTTGATGAAATGGAGGACTGAGGGATTAGATCCTGTTTATGCACGGGCTGTTCAGGCGAAAGAGAGAGATCCAGTTACTGGGAAGATGAAAGTGGTAAACCCACGTGGAAGTAGATTGATTTGGGAGACCTATCTGAATGAATTCCAGGTGTTGAGAAAGGTGGCAGCACGGTTAATTTTTCTTCAGGCAACAACAGGGAGATTGAAAATGAACCAGCCATATTTTAATTTGCTTTGTAGCAACAGTAAATCAAACAATGCTGCTGAAAGAGCTCAAAAGGTACTGTTTGTGTCATCAAACGGGAGGTTGGGGAGAAAAGAGTTCACAGATGAAGAAGAGAAACTTTCAGAGTTTGGTTGCAAGAGCGATGAGACCTATTAACCTGTTAGTTAAAGGAGGATTTTTTTTTTTTTTTTTTAATTTTTTTAATAGAGGTTTATGAAGTTTTGAATATATGGTTATTTTAACCTTTAATGCTTATTTTCTTTCCTTTTTCTCTATGTTCTTTCCCTATAGGTGTGCTATACTTCAAAATGATCAAATATAGAAGAGTTTGATCTCCAAACAGAGTCCTACTCTAACGAAGTCCTTCATTTAACAAATAGGGAGAGTCATGCGAGGTACAACCTAAAAGTATTGATCTTAGGGACAATTTACCAAAGGTATGAAAATAGGCACACAGAATTACCTAGTTTTATTTCCTGCTCCATGCAAGCCAAGGTCAAATTGGCTTATATAGCTAAACCTAAAATATGAAATGGTCATTCAAATTACTTGAGGTGCTCAAGATTTTAAACAACTCAGAATCAGATTTTAGACAGATTTGAACTACATCAAACTCTATTTAAAATGCTACCTCAATAACTAACCATATCAATTTTTGTGCACAACCTCCACCACTAAAGAATGCTCTAAACTTCTTGTTTACCACCTACAAAGCTAATGAAGAAAGCTGAAGCTAATAAGATAATCATAGGTCTCAGTTTGTTTCCTGAAATGTCCTTTTTTTTTCTTCTTACATATATTAGCAATGGCAATCCAAATTGGACACTTATATATTGATATCCATAAATACAAAAAATTAGCATCCAAAATAAGGGATTTTTCACCTTAACTGTGAAACTGACTTTTTGATAGGGAAAGGGCTCAAAAACCTCATCTTAAAGCAGAAATCAAGACCAACAGCAGCAAAAACAAATATAAACAGATTTTCAGATACATACACTGCACTATCAACAGCATGTGATAAGAAACTTGCAATATCTAATTCCAAAGGCGGTCCTGCCCCCAGTACAGCCAGACCTGCATTTTCAAGAAAAAAACATTTTTCAGTTTAGCTCCTGAGTGCTTGCCTCATGGTGTGGGCAGAAACTACTATGCTTGAATATCTTACTTTTCTTCTAACCAGTACATGACAATACCTTTAACAGAAGCAAAAGCTGCAGATACGCCAGTCTTAAGGTGAATGTCGTCCAAGTCTCTTCTTATTGTGTAACGAAAGGTAACTCCAAACAAAGCACAGCTAATGAAGCTGATTGCTAGAGGGAGTATTAGTTCGGTACTGCTGGTAACCTGAGATAATGAAATGGGAAGTCCTGCAAGTGTGCCAATTACTGCAGAAACAGATGCTGCTTTAATGGACTCCAGCCTCTCTTCATCTTTGTCAATCTCCCCATCTCTCTCCTCTAAAATATCACCATCCATTTTTTCTGACAGAGAACGCTCAGCCTCTTCAACCATAGCTCTTGCTTCTAGGATTTCCCTTTGGCATTCTGCAATCTTGAAATATAGACCCAATATAATAAGTGCCACAAGATGTTTCGGTCATGGAGCAAGAAATCATAAAAATCATCAGGAACACAAGACTACAAGACAATTTAGAAGCGCGCACACACACACACACAACCAAAAAAAAACTGATATATCATAAAAGCAACCACTCATTGCCAATGTATCAATTACAGCTTTTACTTCTAATATTCAAGTCCAACATGAAATGAATATCCTATCCCTTGCAATAAAGTACTCCAAAGCACAGGCACTTCTAACATTAAAACTATTTTGTTCTTATCTCTACTATTATATAAGGGGATAAATAGGTTTGAGAAAATTTAAAATTGAGCCAGCAATAAGGTAGTCCATCCCTCAACGTCCATTCGTTCGTCCCTCAATTTTCTCCTCCAAATATTTCCCCATAAGAGAAAAAAAAAACAAAACAAAACAAAACAACTACTTGCATATACCTTGACCACAGCTTCAAAAATTCCAAAAACATCACTTTATTAAAATTTCAAAATGTCATTCTAACAAAACAAGCCTATGAACTTAAAGAAATACAAAATGCCCAAATCTAAGATACAAAATCAGTTAACTATACAAATTAAGCACCCTACTCTAATGAAAATTACAATAATGCGCCTCTATTGCATATGCTCCCTTGTACAAACCCAGTGTGAGGAATATGTTCGTGTTCAATCCCTTGTGATACATTCTAACCCTGTTTGCTGAAGCTTCTAAAGTTCACAAGACTTCCAGTAAAATATTTCACCGATGTTTAGGTTTTCGCATTATGCTGGGACCAAACTGCCCAACTCAAAGTACCAACTTGCAGTTTCTGTTGTCGTCAAATTTAGGGATTAGGGCCTCTAAATCAAGATAAGAATCTAAACTTCACGAAAGGAGATAATAACTATCAACTACAAGAAAATCAAAAGATAAACAGTATAAAAGGCTAAAAATTCAGACCTCGGAAGTTCTGCTTTCGAGCTGGTTAACGTAATTCTTCAATTGAGCAGCTTCAAGTTCCTGCCTTTCTATTTCAGCGAGTTCCTTCTTGGCCATTTCTACTCTTTGACTCGCCTTATTTAACCCATCTAACAAAACCCTATTTTCCTCTTTGTTCAACAGTTCTTCAACTCTCTTATCTACAATACCAGATAATGCATTCTTTAAACCCCCATTTTCTCTCTCTTCTAAGCTGCATTTCACAATTAGGGTTTTAGATGAGGAAGGAAATCTCTTGAAGGTACGAATGGAGGTCGGAGAAGAGGTAGAAAAGCGCGTCGGAAGGAGATTTTTGGGGTTCAATAATGGAATTAAGCTTGGGTCGATTAGGGTTTTCATGGTTTTGGTTGCAGAGAATTTTTGGGGAAAGAGAGATTGCAAGAATTGAAGGGACCGTTGGGTAGAGAGTTTGCTTATCTTCTTCTTTCCAATGTGAGGACTAAAAATTAGATGAGATAAAATAAAATGTGAAGGTTATTTTGGTCAATTTAACTGTTGTGTGAGATCATTGGCGGGAAACATTTTCTTGCACCCCATATTTTTTTTTTGTCTTTACACCACACTTACTTTTACACTCTATTTACACCATGCATATTATGTACATGGAGACGATCCAAAAGTTGATTCTATTTGATGATGATCTCATCGTATGTATTATTCTCACAGAAAAAAAGACTATTCTAAAACTTTTAATCCCATTTGATGGTTTACGAAGCTTAAATTTGAAATCTTTTAACCACACGCCATTGGGTAAAGTGGTAAACAAGGTTTAAGAATAAATTAGGTGTTTAATAAGAAAAAAAGTTAGAATGCAAGTAAAGTCTCCCGCCTACTTCATGAATATTATTTTGTTAGTGAGCACGGCTACTCGTTCCATATTTGAAGTCCCGCATGGGTTCCCACCATTATGTGGCAGCAATGCAGCATCCCAGCAAAAGCATTCAAAACAACCTTTAAATGCTCATGTTCAAGATGCTGCCACATCATGTAGGAAGTCCATGTAGGATTTCAAATGTGGGCTGAGAAGCATTTTCCTTTTGTTAATGTAGTTTGTATGGTGGGTGAGCAAAGCAGCACAATTTTAATTGTTTAATGGTTAAACAAGTCTTTGGCTCAGCAGTTGCACATCTTTCCCAAATGTTAGAGTTTTTAGATTGCTTATTGTGGGTCTATAAGCCTAACCTAATTTACTCGATCTATGGCCCAATGTCTATTCCGCTTGCTTATGTGTGGGTCTAATCTATTTATTATATATTGAGGGAATGCCATCAACGAGTAACTTTAACGGATGAGAATCACTGGATGAATGTAGAAGCGTTTCTGTGTTGCAGTACTTAAAAGGAGCGACCATCAAATTCAACCCACCTTGCTTTCCATGGTAGTTGAAGACTCAAAACAAAGTTTTAAATGTGTTTTCCATTTCACATGTCACGTGAGGTGGAAAAGCACGTTGGGTTGAATTAGGTGGGATGACCATTACTCTCAGCCGTCGAAAACTCTGCCCACCTTACGTTCCCAACTGATCTGGTAGCATCTTGGTCGTAGAATGTTTTTGCTAAGATGCAACTACATGTGTTGGGAACTCAAGGTGAGCAGATTTGAGCGGGCCGAGTATGACTTGCATCCACCTCAATTGCCACGTGTTAATGTTCTGATTTTTCGCAGGACAGAAGACTGTTATGCCCACGCAGACAACCTATCCTCATAAATAAAAAACCAATATACCCGCCTCTTTCTCCGAATCTAGCGAACTACTCCCTCGTCTCCTGAGTTCTGAGAGCTTCAAAAATCATAGTTTTTTGAAGTCTTCAAGCTCCTGCAAATCCAGTTCTAGAGAGAGAAAGTAAGAGAGAGAAAGAAATGGACGGAGGGGGAGAAGAGAATCAAACAGAGCTAGGGGATGAGAGAGAGAAAAAGAAGAACAAGACTTTCATTAAAATCCCATCTTATGAAGAAGTTTTTGAGAGCTCTCAACCAAAACCTCCTCAATCTCTATTCAATCCCTCTCCTTCCTTCTCCCAAGCTTTCTCTTTCATAAAGGATACCGAATTCTACACACCTCCCCCTGTTCCCACCTCTCCTTCTCCCTCTGCCCCATCTCCTAACAACTCTTCAAGGTTTTCCCCCTTCTATTTTTTTCTTCTCTATATCATCATCTGTAAAAATGGTGGCTTTAAAAATTAGGGTTTTTTTTGGTTGTTAAAAACAGAATACCCATTTGAAAAACACTTCTTTTACGTCTTTGTTTCAGGTCAATTCCACAATCAGAGGCTTCTCCTTCTGCTTCCTCGTCTGTGCCGCCGTCTACTTCTGTTCAAACTCGCAACGCAATCCTTGTTAGCCATAGACAAGTAAGTCTCTCTCTCTCTCTCGGGTTTTATCAATGATTAAGGCACTTGGGATTCTTTAAGTTCTAATTTTGATGTTTTTGTCTCATAATGTTTCTATCGAGCATCACAGTTTTTTTGGTTGAAGAACATCACAACTGAACCCCCTTCTATGCAAAATGTGAAAAACCTGTTTAAAGAGAACATAGAAAAAGAGATGGGTTAAGTTGCCTTAGTTTCATTTACTTTGGAGCTCGTGTTTATCACTTTTGCCCTTACTGTGAAATGGACTAAATCTCTGTGCTTACTGAGTTGTGCTTCATCAACTCTCTCTCGGTTGAACCAATGAAAACTATTTGGGTGAGTGCCTCTGGAAAACAACTAGGGAAGCCAGGTTTCAAGTATATGTAGGTTTTACTATTTAAGGCCCTCGGTGAATAAGCTTGTCAAGATTGCAATAAGAACCCTGTCCTTCAAACCGAGTTTTTTACTTTATTCTTGTTCCGCTCTCTGATGGAAAAAAAATTTGTTTGGAAATCTTCTCAAAACATTTCTTGGGTTTCAGTCTCATATCCATTAACTGACTTGCCTGTAATTTGCACATCTTGATGTACAGAAGGGGAACCCATTACTCAAATATATTAGGAATGTAAGGTGGATGTTTGCAGATGTCATTTGCGACTACTTGCTGGGGCCGAATTCTTGCGCTTTGTATTTAAGGTTTTAACTTACAGACTGTTTGTTACATTTTACTTTCTCTTCCTGAACCTAAAAACTGAAATTTTGAGATCACCTTTTATTACATTTACCCTTTTCTCTCCATGAACTCTACAAATCTAGCTTCAGTTTGCATTTTTATTACATATCTCCTCTCTCTAGCAAAATCTCTAAACAAAATGTTCTCTGTGTGGTCCCAGAGATGTCTTGTTGAATTTAACTACTACTGAACTTTGGACAATAATTAACTCATTGACTTGGATATGGAAGAAAGCATTAAAATTTTGTTTTATTTCTGCTGATATCATCTATTTCATATTTCTCGGATTAAGTTAATCATATGATGCAGTCTACGATATCATCTGCTTCACCCAGACTACCTATACTACCGAATAAGGGAACTGCAGAAGAACTTCAAGCTCCGAGTTGTTTTGTGCCATGTTGATGTGGTAAGCCTCTTTCACAAATATGTTTATTCCTTTCATAAAATATATGCTGGATTGCTCACTTCTGTCCTTTATTTTAGGAAGATGTAGTTAAGCCTTTACATGAAGTTACAAGGACAGCAATGCTTCATGATTGCACGCTTCTATGCGCTTGGAGGTACATTCCCTTTTACCTCTTCTTCTGTGCAAACCACATATTTACAGCCTCAGAAGTCATCATATCATACATAATCTACTATAGAAGTTTGTTTCCAATCTTATTTATACTCTTGTTGCATAATCAAATCCTAAAAGGTTATATATGTCTATTGTCTAAAATATTTTGAAGCTATCTTTACGTTCTTCACCTTTCCTGGGAGTTCTATTTTACAGTTAACATCTTTTTTTTTCATTGATTATAGAGGATTTGGGATATTTCTATTTGTCCAATTTTGTTAAGACAATGAATATGATACCGAGAGATAACTGCTTCAGTTTGTTATTTTGTTAACCATTCGGTTTTCACTAGTTTAGAGGAATGTGGCCGGTATTTGGAGACAATAAAAGTTTATGAAAACAAGCCTGCGGACCTTCTTCAAGGGCAAATGGATACGGATTATTTATCACGGGTATTTATCATTTTACAAGGATTTTGTGTTGAAGTTGTCTGTTAACATTTCCTCGATCTGAATCTTAGGAGTTTTATTTTTCAACTTGAAGAGTACTTTTGGCTTGATTCAACTGACCTCTTTTTTTGTTTGTGTCTGTGTACGTGTCATTTTTTAGCTGAATCATGCACTTACAACAGTTCGACATGTTAACAAGACTGATGTTGTCACTCTTGGTTCTACTTTTGGGGTAAGGATTCACTAATCTGCATGTAGGCACAGTTATACTTATACCTTCTTGACTGAACTAATACATTGCCATAGATGACAGTGATACTCATACATTGTAGTTGAGACTAACAGTCAGTCATTCCATATGAGGATATTAGATTCCATTTCATCTTAGTCTATTCTTTTGCAATGAAACTTTATCTTTAATTTCACTCGATTTACACTGCTGAAATGATGATGTAATTTCATATTGTTTCCTAAAATCTTCTTTTTGTTCAGGATAGAGATGTTTTAAATAATTTTTACGTGTAAATGCAGTCTCTTTCTCATATCATGGACGCATCCATGGAAGACCTAGCTCGCTGCCCTGGCATAGGTGAGCGCAAGGTATTGTATAGATGTAATTGTCACGTATACTCTTCAAGCTATTTCAACTCTTGACGTAGCAAGCATTTTTGAGTTTGTAGGCAAGTAATCTCCAGTATCTGCCCATTGTTCTCTTCAAGTGTAACATACTAATATGCAACTACTTTAGTCTGTTCACTTTTTTTTCTTTCTTCTTTTGGGTTTATAGCCACGATTGTCTAATCACATACAACTTGTGACGTTTGAGCTCATTGTCATATAACCTGTTCCCTCTACTACGGTTGTTCAGGTAAAACGCTTGTACGACACATTTCATGAACCATTCAGGCGTGACGTTTCCAGCCAACATGCTACTGTTTCGGAAGCACTAGTTGAGAGTAATGTTGAACCCTCTTCACTGGATGGAGTAAGGGAAGTTGAGGAAGTAACTGGAGCTGCAACCAAACAGAAGAAAAGGGAACCCAACGTCACTGTTAAGTCTGCGCTTACAGCTGCTTTTGCTAAGTATGCAGATAAGGTGCGTAAGAAGCCACCAGCCGAGAAGGCTGGAGAAGCAAATTCTTCATCAACAGAAGCAAATGTGGAAAATAGGTCTGAAGAAAACGCATCAGTGGAAGCAAAAGTGGGAAGTAGGAAATCTGAAGAAAAAACTTCTTCATCAGCAGAAGCAAAAGAAGAAAATAGGAAATCCAAAGAAGAGGTCAACAAGGAGGTTGTAAGCTTAATCTGATGTAGTTTCAGATACAACGCATACAAATTTGTACTTTATCTTGCAGCACTTGAATCAGCTTGGAAACCAGCAGTGGTTTGCTAGCACAAATTAGTGACGAATGTTCAAGTTCTCAAAAGGGAACATATTTATGCTACGGTTTGTAATTCTCTTAAGATTTGGGGTCTATTTATAGTTTTTGAAAATGAAACATTACTTCCACCCAAGTTTTATTTATTAACACCCCACTTATTCTTACATCGGCCTTTGAGTCCCACGGTGGGACTCCCACCGTTAGATGCTCAGAGTGCTGATTATCAGGTGATGAGAAAATCATCCCTTAAAAAATCAGCCCTTGGATCAACTCTAAGCCTGCCTTCCATGCTGATGTAAGTAGAAGACCAAGCCTGCCTTCCATGCTGATGTAAAGTAGACTAGTAGAGTCTAAGAATAAGAGTGGTGGAATACAAATCTGATCAGCCTTTGGATCATCTTCAAGCTTGCCCTACATGCAGTTGCAAGTAGAGTAGTCTAATAATAAGAGGGGTGGAACCCTTTGGAGGCACGCTAATAATCAGCTCAATGTGGAATCGCAGTATGTTAGAAGAGAAGGAATAAGTTTTTATATACCATAATCATGGTTGAACTGTCTCGAAGTGTAGAACTTCACAAAATTTCTGCATTTTTGAACATTTGGATTCTTTGCCCTAAAAATGCAAACTGGATGATTCATCTACAAATCTTTACGCTTAACCAAAAAAAACTCTAAAATCTTCCAAAAATATCAAACTTATGAACTGCATAAAATAGTATGAGAACTTTAGTTATGTTGCTCAACAAGATTTCTGATGATTTTCTTCTCTCTTTTCACCTTACATTGTGTTTGTCACATTCTTTAGACACGGAAGTACATGGCTCAGGACTTCATCAAAAACAGATCTATCATATTGTATCCCCGTCTTGATTGTTAGCAGTATACAACCAGCACTAAATATGTCAATTACAACAACTTTACCACATAAAACCATAAGAAAACTAAAAGAATAAGAGTGAAGCTCCTGTCAATTCTCCAATAGTAATGGACATTAGAGAAACATATGAAAGCAGCACTTTATCAAGAAGGAATTCACCGCTAGTGTGTCGAATGCCTGTAGAAAACAAGATTACAGTTACCAAGGAGTAAAATATCCATATGTTAAGCTCTTGAAAAATATCTGTTCATTGCACTGACCTTCGGCTTCTAGGGACAAAAAAAAAAAACTTGATTCCATTAAGGGTCTTGGGCTTCTGGTCGGAGGTTCATAATTTGGGACAATACAAGCTTAGAGAGGCCTGAGATTGCGTCTTGGACCTGATAATCATCATCCTCCCTGTTCCTTGACCATGTTCTACTGTATTCACCTGCCACAACTCTCGTCTTCCTTGATGTTGCAAGAACTTTCTCCAGATCGGCTTGTGACAATGGCCTTGGTGTCTGATGCAGGCAGCAAAAGCCAAAAAATAAAGAAGTAAAATCAAATGTTTGCTAGCTAACAGTTCTCTGAATCCCAGCCCACCAGAAATACATGCTCTCATCCCTCAAAAGCAACCTAATATATACATTTATTTATCAACCTAAGGGTAATTCCATGTTCATTCTGACCTTAAATGAGTACCCAAAAGAAATTAAATTAAGGATTACTACATTTTTTTATCATAATATACATGTTCAAAACCAAGTACAAGATCAATTTTAGACTGTGAAAATGGTAACAACAATATGGTACTGAAATTTAATTAAGAAACTCGACAAAATTGGATGGGTCCATTCAACTAGTGTTTCTTTTTTATTTCTTCCCCACAATCGGTTGATTAGAGGAGATGCAAAGAAAAAATAAAATAAAAATGAATCGCATGAGTAGGACAACCATCTTCACAAATCACAATCAACTGCATTTATTAAGGCAAAATTAAATGAAGCATGAGCAATTCACCCAAGCAATAGAGGC
The DNA here is from genome assembly GCA_002174775.1 of Macleaya cordata. Taxonomy (NCBI): domain Eukaryota; kingdom Viridiplantae; phylum Streptophyta; class Magnoliopsida; order Ranunculales; family Papaveraceae; genus Macleaya; species Macleaya cordata. The sequence goes on from MVGT01000061.1 coordinate 229,104, forward strand.
TATTTATTGATTAATTGATAAAGAATATTGGGGTTATGTAACTTCCTGCCACTATTGTTTTAAGATCTCCCAGACTCCCAGTAAACTCTTGGCTATCTTTTAAGTTTCTTTAGGTTGTTTGTGTTCGGTAACTTTGTAGAAAATGTATCAATCTGTATAATAAGCACAAGAAAACCTATAAGGCTACAACAGTTATAATAAATAAACTAATCATCTAATTAACTAACAATGAATAAGGGAGACAAGTAGTGGAATACAAGCATGAGATGTATACTGACATTTGACTGCTTGCCATCCTTCTCATCGCGTAGAAGGTCCCTGACAGGAAAATAGGCTGCTTGCTTACAAAGTTCAAGGAGATCTGAACCAGTATATCCCTCACACAAGTTTGCTATATGGTCATAGTCGATGTCCTCTTCTACCTTTTCACCTTTCAAAATCACCTTCAATATCTTGACTCTTTCGCTGCGGTCGGGTATGCCAATCTCAAAAGCCTGGGGAAGACGCCGAAGTATTGCCTCATCAAGTTCTGATGGTCGATTGGTTGCAGCAAGGACCATCACTCGAGCATTCTCTGCATTGACGGAGTAAATAAGTAGCATACCATTAAAAAAAAAAGACGAGGCAGGCTGATTTACATTGAAATTTAGCATTAAATCTACAGACGTGCAATATTTTCACCGGTACAGAAGCCTGTAGAGCTTGACCACACAAGAACTGATTTTGTGGTTATAACTCTTAAATTACTTTCAGTAAATCTGCCAATCAGCCTGATTTCGTAATTTAAAAATTACAAATGAAGTAACCACAGGTAATGAAGCAAATGCCTAGTTTTGAAACTCAGAGTCCCTCAGGTATGACGAAAGCTGTCCATTAATATTCCTCTACTCACAGAAACCTAAAAGCCTTCCCACCAAGCACAGGACGATTTCTTCGCAAAACTATGTTAAACTACATTGTTAGTAGTGGCCATATAATGAATCTTCTAAATAATTTGTAAGTATTGCAGGATGAACAAACATGTTGTTTCAGGTTCCATCTTCGAGTTCATTAGTATGAAGTTCCAATATAAAGATGACAGAAATAGCATCCTGAGCATACAAAATTCTACTTGCAGTGTTCCATCAAACTTAAATTCTTGAGAGACTTACCAAGTAAATACCTCACTAGTCTATCAGGGTCTGGCCAAAGGGAAAAGATCCTAGAAGATGACTAGTAAGTTCAGATACTGACAGGGATGTTCTAAATAAATTCACCACCCGCATATATGGTTCTAAACTCCTTAATGAAGAGAAGTTGGAGGTCTAGCGATATTTTGTAAAATCGTCACCTGGCAGCAGTAGCTTAAGCAACAATTTTGGACTCTATGGACGGCATATATTGTAGTCCTAATGCCAAATAGGAGCTACAGAGTGTTACTTAGCAGATTAAGTCAACTAGGAAAGTTAGCATGCCTAGGAACTTTAAACACTTTTCAACAAGCATTCCATATCATAAACCACATGAGATGGTTTATGAAAGTCATGTCACCATTTCACAGATTTGCTATATAAACAATCGTGTTTAAACACAGCCACAGTTTCACAAAACACCCTACTAGCATATATATTACTCACAGGAGGCACATGATTTCACAGTTAGTTAGGACATAGAGCCTTCTTCTGATCCACAGCATAACAAATCCTAATTCAGCGAGGAAAAAGCCAAACTTGATGGACTCAGAATATATAATAACAACACCCGTGGGGCTGTTTTTTTCAATCAAAACACTAGCAAAAAAAAATAGAAGCTCAATTTTTTAAGCAATCATCACCTCGACAACTGAATATACAAGGCTCAATTTGTTATTCATACTAATAATATAAAACTCTATTTCAGGGTAAAATTACTCACGATCTGTGGTAAAACCATCCCACAAAGCCATGAACTCAGTTTTCATGTTAGTCATTGCTTCGTGGTCAGTAGTACGGCGCTGCCCCAAGAAACTATCAACCTCATCAATGAATATAATAGCAGGCTGGAGCTTATAAGCCAAGCTGAATACAGCAGCAACTGCAAAATTTCAGTAAAATTTTAACAATCAAGCAAATAAAACATCTGCGATATTAGAATCTGAACGAACTCTCTGTTATTTAGAAACTTAGTACTAATGAAAATGATCATAATATTAACACTAAAAAATGGAAGAGATTAATATGCCTTCTTTGTTTAACTGAAGATATGATACTGTATTGCCCAGACCCAGCTTGCTTAAAGCTACTCTTGATATTTTCTCTTTTTTCTTTTGTACGTGCTTCTTATATCCTCTTTATTTTTGCCTAGCATTTAGTTAAACACTAAAACCGAGTTTTATTATCTATTGACTGCCTTATCAGTGTTGAGATCAATACCATTGACACTAGCACCTGAATTCTTATAACACGCTATAAGATACAAAAGAAGACATGGAGAACAGAAGCACGTTAGCAAGCATAGGTTACAGGAAGCCCAATTTTCAAGTTAACAGTCACAAAGAAATATGTATCAGTAATTTATTGAATCATTATTCAACAATCAAAACTTACCAAGTTTTTGTGCATCGCCAAACCATTTACTCATCAAATTAGATATTCTAACATTAATGAATACAGCTCCAGACTCTTTTGCTATGGCTTTGGCAAGCATTGTCTTTCCAGTTCCAGGAGGTCCATACAGCAACACTCCTTTCTGTGGACTGAGAAGCTTTCCAGCAAATAATTCAGGTCGTCGGAGTGGAAGGATAACCAATTCATATAATGCTTGCTTAACTTTTTCCAAGCCTCCAATGGAATCAAACTCCACGTCAATATGGTCAGGATTTATAACATCACAAGCTATTACATCCTGTGGAGTCATTAAATAAAGGAAGTCAACACTGTAAGAAGAATGACATTCTTTCTTTACCATGCAAGAATCACGAAGTGTTTTTTTTTCTACAGAGAATCATGAAGTGTTTTAACAAGACTTCTACCCAAAGTTTATGATTTTCAGCCCAGAATCATACACACGATAAACAATCATTTCAATAAAGTGGCAACTACATCTGTTCCCAATCATATACACAAGCATAGAAATTCCAAAAAAATAAAAAATTCTGCCACACACTCAAACACAAAACCCTAATAAAAATTCCAACATAAGGCAGCTCATTTCCTCTCCCGTTCATAAAATTATACTATAATAACTAAAACCCATTTCACGAAATCGATGAATTCAAACAAAACGTTAGAAAAGCTCCTAACTTGCCACATAAAAGAGAACAAACAACACAAAATCGTGTGACAAACCCTAATACAAATTCCAACAAAAGGCAGCTCATTTCCTCTCCGGTTCACAAAATTAGACTATAATTACAAAAACCCATTTCATCAAATCAATGAATTCAAACAAAATGTTAAAAAAGTTCCTAACTTGCCACATAAAAGAGAACAGACAACAAAATTACGTGAAAAATCGATTTCAGAGAGAGAAAGAGAGAGAATACCTCATAAGGATTAGTGTTAATGAGAGGGCGTCCTAAACGTTTGGCGATTTCCTTCTTCTGTTCTAACGCTTTCTTGCTCGCAGCACGATTCGGGTCGAGATGTCGGAGTCCCGCAAACAGAACCAAACAACTAAGGGCAGCGCTCGCTGCGTACAAAATCAGTTCTTGAACCAACCTCGTTTCTGCTCCAGCCATGGCCACAAGCCTTGTGAGCTACTTCAGAGTTTTGATTCTCTCTGCGATTCTAGGGCTTTGCTGTTGCAGTTCTATAGAGAAAGAGAGATTGAAGAAGAAGAATTGATTTTGCACCCTTTCTCTATTCAACTAGGCGCCACCCAACTCGGTAATTAAAAGGTGACAGTCAGAGTTCCAGAAATACCCTTGCTTATTTGGATATTTATGTTCTGTTTTAATGGATTTATCCAAAAAGTAATGCAAATGGAGATCGTATATACGTCATTTTGCAAGATCTATCCACGTGGCGAACATCCAAAGGTTCAATCTAAAACCCCCCACAGTCCCACTGGTCCCACCAAATGGAATCTCTAGCCCAAGATGATGGAAAAGAAATCTAGATTTTTTTATTTATTATAATTTTTTTTTTTCTAACCTTTCATTTTAACTGTTAATTTTCTTTATAAAACTTTTAAACTAGCTTACGTCAAAATCTCTACTATTATAATGCAGCTAAATGATGTGACGATTTATATGATCTCACATAAGGCACAAAAAGGCCCACCATCACGTTCATCACACAAAAACAACACTTGTATTTAGATGACGGATACATGAAAATAATTGTATACAAAATTAAAATTCTATTTTCACTTAGTGATTTTTTTTTTTATAACCTTGGTGTCCAGGCCAACTTGCGTTCACCTCGACTAATCTACGAGGCCCTGTGGAGGAAGCGACCGCCTAAGAATCCCCAAGTGCCTTGAGGGGATTCGATTCACTTGTGATTAATTAGTTAAGATTCAAAGCAATGCATCATTAATTAGGTAAGAACCAAGATTGGAAGCTACGTAAAGTAGTGTTAGTGATTAATTAGTTTATTAAGAACTTAATCCACCCAAACAAATTTTTCATCAATATCTTAAATCCATTTGTTGCCCTTCTTAGATGAGAAACAACCAGAGAGTGGATTTTGGAGAAAGAGAAGGAAATGAAAGTCTTTTTATAGTTGTAGTAAAGGTGCAATACTTTTAGCAGAACAGAGATAACTATCAAGTAATAACTCATTTCCCCTTTCTTTCCTGAAATCATTAGTACACATTTAATTCTCTCAGCACGGAATGCCTAAAACAAATTGAACACACATTTTTTCAATGGTTCTTAGACACAACTCTAAGAACCTGAGACCTTCCTACTAACAACATCTAAGAAATTTATTTCACAAACATAGTTTTTCTTGGTAGTAGAATCTCATGCTTTCCTCAAAGCCCATCACGAAATGCTTCGAAAGAGGCAGGTCTATCATTTTCCCAAAGGTCAAACTGTTGGGGAAAATAGGGTCTAGATTAAATTGTGCAGCGGAAACAAATAACTATTTTCCCTTCACAGGACCACATGAGGATGCATGAATTAAAACAATAACTTGAAGATCAGATACATACCGTTTAAACGCTTGCATGTAATCCCAGATCTTCCTCCTACGTTCTGGATCAGTCGTCGAAAACCCAAAAAGATACAGCAACTGTATTTCGGTCATAACTCTCTAAAGGTTGATCCGATTCGCCTAGATGATATATGCTTCTTGTAGGAAATCGAATTTTCTACAACTTTGCGTGAAATAGCGAATCTCCAATTCTGCTCCGAAAAGCCTCAAAACGCGATTTTAAATTCTGACGGGAATATATTACGAATTTTGGGTTTCTAAAACCATAAAGGTCATAACTTGAATTCTAAATTGGGAGAGAGTTTTAGATACACAAGTTAGGGTGGGCTATCTTATGAACCCTATCTCTATTTATAGAGAAAGACTCTCTTCCCATATCTTTAGCTCCAAGTTAGGTCCATATGGGCCCCACTTACTTAAGCTTTTGATTTATTACTTTGAGGTCCATATATCTCATATAATTCTCAAATAATAAATCTAATTGCAGTTAAGTCCACTAAATAACTGCAACTGAATACTCTCAAGTAAATGAATATTATTCAGAAGCCCTTCACTCGTTATACCAGCAAATAGTCCCTCCACTTAACTGATATTCGTAATATACACCAAGGTAACATTAACTATTAATGTCAGCACCTTTCGAGTAATTACATCTTAGTCCTTGCCTGCCATATCATACCATTATAATTATTCTAATAATCCAATAAACATTTTATAGGATCACTGCGCAGTCTAGAATAATTAATACTCTTGATTAGGCTCTCAAGGGAATATCATTTTGGTGTGGATTCCTTATTGACACAAAGTAATCCCACTAAGTGATTTCGACCACCCAACCTACCCAGAATATTGGATCACGTTTGCGTTGTCTGACCTCACTGTTTGGTAGATCAAAGTGAGTAGAAACCAACTTGTAGGGTATACTCTGCTCTCAGGATTTAGGACATTTGCAATCAGCAAGTTTTACAGAATCTTTTTATATGCTGACAATAATATAAAAAGTATTCTGTCTGACCTGTTCAGTGTATTCCTAATACACCAACACACTGACTTAGAGTCGCCACTCCGGTGATGGAGATACATCACCCTATAATATAGAAGTCTAGTGTGTTATAGTCTTATCAGATGAATTGTTCAGATTCATCACTGACTATGAACTATACAAGAATATGAGGAACCAGTAAATTACATCTCTCCATGTATGAACACTTCATACAAATAATTTACTTACAACATCATCTTGTGAACAACACTTAATCCATCATATGAATAAAGTAATAATATAATATCATGCTTATTAATAAATATAATTTATCAATGTTGTCAATTTAAATTGTTTTAGGGCATAAACCCCAACAATCTCCCACTTGCACTAAAAGAATTTAATGTCATACTAGCTACTTATCTTATTAGAATAAGATTCGTATGTGACACTTGTTTCATCAGCATGAAACCTGCATCTGTAAGTATTCTCATCAGCATGAGAATCAAAACTACAAAGCAGAGCTTTAGTGTAGAGGTTCTACTAAGTTTCTTACAAATACAACCTTGGCTAATCATCTGGCCTAAACAAAGTCTTTAGCATCCGTGGTAGACACTCTCCCACTAGATGATATCCACCAAGATATCCAGAAATAAAATTTCTAGAATTTGAATCTGACACAAGGTCAGAATTTATGCAACCAATTATAACACTAACATGTAGACTATTTTGTAACTCCGAATCCAACTGAGATTATCTAAGTTATGCTTTACAGCTCTCTAAATCTCAGTACTAAAACTCGATAAATGTTAGCTGACTAAGCCCACCTGTAAGACAAATATCTGATTTTTGTCCCTTGCACTTTATGTGAGAGGCTTCCTATTACACAAGTATAGAAAACTGCCTTTCAACTTATTTCCTTTATCAATACCTATAAGACAAAGATTCCAAAGGAGTAACTCCATAGAAACATTTTCTATGGAACCGTGCATTCCAAACAAAATCGGTATATTATTGACCCTTACAGTTTTGAGATAGACTAATACTCTAGTTAGCTGATCTAGCAAGGCTTGATCACTAGAATGAAAGAATTTCTCAAAAAGTTCTTTTACATTAACGTCCATTAGATAACCAAACCTTAATAACATTTCAGGTATCATTATAAATGATCATTATGTCAT
>MVGT01000061.1:240577-296581 GCA_002174775.1 Macleaya cordata
TATAATATAGAAGTCTAGTGTGTTATAGTCTTATCAGATGAATTGTTCAGATTCATCACTGACTATGAACTATACAAGAATATGAGGAACCAGTAAATTACATCTCTCCATGTATGAACACTTCAGACAAATAATTTACTTACAACATCATCTTGTGAACAACACTTAATCCATCATATGAATAAAGTAATAATATAATATAATACTAATTAATAAATATAATTTATCAATGTTGTCAATTTAAATTGTTTTAGGGCATAAACCCCAACACAAACACCTCTGCGTTTTAATCTTTCCTTCTATTCTTTGCATCCTCATCTTCATTCAAAAGCTCTGGATCATCCAAGGGCTTTCTACGAGCTTCACCCCATCCTCGAAGCTCATCTCTTGATTGATTTTGCGCAGAAGGCAGATCCATTTGCCCTTTTTTCCTCCCCTATGGAATTTTAAGTAATTCAAGAGATGCAGATGGATATCATAATAGCAAAGTTAAAGCATAAGGGGGATATATGAGTGGACAATACCTTCTTGGGGATACCTCGATGACCCTCAAAATGGACATCTTTCTTTCTAGTTAATTGGCTGAATAGTTGGAAGCCCTGAAGATCTCCATTACGTATACTTGCTTCGAGCTGTGCCAATGCTAAGTTGATTACAACCAGACACAAGATAAAGCGAAGGGGGAAAATTAATCTAATATAAGACTTGGTTGGTTTACCTGAATGTGAATTATGCAGAAGACAATGCTAGCAATAGGCAGCCAGCTCTCATCGGTTGACAGCGATAAGTTTGTCCTGTAAAGTGATCGTAAAATTGGTATTATGTTAAGCCTCAGTTGAAGCACATTACTAAAGAGAAATGAAACGGAATGGGTGGTGAACCCAACTTCCCACCACTTTTTTCTTTTGCGACCCATTAAGTATTAAAATGAGATTTTATCAAAAGGAGAAGATAAAACCTAACTTCCTATCTCGTGATCATATTAACATGTTTACATCAAATCTAATTGAATATCACTTCACATTAAAAAAAATAAGGACAACTTAAGACTCAAATCTACAACCCAGAAATCTGAGAGCACCAAAAGAATTTACTATTATTGGAATAGTTTCAATATTGTTCACATGCCAGAATGGAAATTACGAATAAATCACAACTGCTGCGGTCAAGTTTGTTGTACTCAACAGGCAGATAGGATTTAAAGCAAGTCGATGAATATCATCGACTATTTACTATGGCGAAAGAAAACCCAAAACAGGAAAATAAACAAGGGAAAGCCAGTGATAATTCCTTTAGAAAATTACGAAGTCTTACAATTGCATTTAGGAGATACAGAAAGTTCTCAAATCCTAAAATTTTTTTCCTTATCTTCGCATCAATTCACGAACATTCTATCAAAACTCAGGAAAAACAAACTAACAGAATTAACCAAGTTTATATCATCTTTCTTCGAGGCCTAAAAATTGTTTCAACTCTGTTCCTAAATCTTACAAAACTTCTTATCTGAGCAATAAGTTTTCAGTCTCTACTTCTACCGATCAAAAAAATAGTTTTCAGTCTCTACACTACAAACCCATTTTCCTTCATTAAGCATTCAGCTTTTTTGGTGTACTGAAAAAACAAAAGTCAGCTTTTGTCTGTGTGCTTCACTACTGGATTCTTAAACCCTTAACAGCAATTTCATGGAGAAACACAAATTCAAGTGACAAACATAATAGAACTTCAATAATTAAAGCTAATGAAGTTGAAAATTAAACCTAATATAAGGAGCCAAATACACGATTGAATACACCGAATAGCGTTGTCTACCAGTATCCAGCCAAGCGAAAATCCAGCTCTATTCAAGAAAGGAAAAATAGAAAACATCAAGAAACACAAAGAACAAGGAATCAAACTTAAAAACCCTAATCTAGAGAGAGACAGAAGCAGATTTCAACTAACCAGCCAATTGAAGTAAGGAATGAAACTTATGATCCCCATAACAGCAAACCTGGCATCAGTGGAATCAACTGGGGACTCACCATCTTCATCTGGACCATTGGGAACGGGAAAAACCAGAGAATTGAGAATACAAGCTCCAATTGCAATAGCAAATGGGGCATCCTGAGAAAACACTGCTCTACATTTAAAACTTCTATTCTTCCTTCTCTGCACCAAAACCAGAAAAAAGAAGAACTAGGGTTTAAAAAAAAATTCAAACTGAAACCAAATTTGAAACTAAAGAAAGGGTTTTTCTTTTAGGTCAACCTGGTTGAGTTTTGGATTAAAATTTATAACTTTAAGATTTGGTTGAAAAAGAGGAGGCTTGATTGAGAGCAGAGGAGCTGCTCGAGAGGTGGTGGTGAGACTGAGAGATATCATGGTTTTTCAAGCTAAAGTGCGCCGAATGGGTTCATCTGTAAACAGAAGCACAGTCTGAAGAGAGAGAGAGAGAGAGAGAGAGAGAAAATTGGTTCACTCTCGAGTGTCTCAAATTTTGGGAGAGGTGCCATTACACTTCTTCTGCAGATTTGGTGGAAGATGGGTATTTAAAGGCTGCAAGATGGGGGACCGCGGACCCATGGGAAATTGGGAATTACGAAAGAACGGAAAATACCCGATAAAACGGAGACGTTTTTCTTTGTTTTTAGCGTGTCAACGCAACTGTCAACAACCATGGCTGTTAGGTACCAAAATGGGCTTGGCTTCTGTACAATTTTTTAATGGTGAATTACAACCTTCTCCAATATAATTTACAAAATGCTTGATCAATGTGAAGCTGATGTGATATGAAAATAGGAAGACATCCTAAAAGCCCAACCTCTAGTACTAGAAAATTCACGTAGAGAATGTCTTTCTATCTTAGTGATCTTTTCTCTTCAAATGTAAATTGTGGGGATTTCGTCCTCCCCAAGTAAGACGCAAGTTCTAAGAAAATGTCTTAGAGAAACATGCCACATAAGAAATTGATCACATTTACGTTGGAGAAAGTATTCTGTAGTGCTACAGTTACCGAAAAACTTACAGAATAATTTATAGAATAATCTATAGAAATGAACAATTTTAAGTTTGACGCAAATCACAAGAATGTGTGACACAAATCACGAGGGTAAGTGAATAGACACTACCATAAGATTTTCATTCTATAGGTTATTCTGTAGGATTATGTTGTAAGTGTATCATTATCCTAAAGTATTTGCTTCATGAACTTGGTGTATCTCATTTCAAATGTCTATGCGATATTGCCGAACATCGACTTCTCATAAACGGACTATACGTATAAAACATTTTGAGATTAAATGTAATTTTGTTGAGAGAAAATTCACTCTCGTTTAACATACCTTGTCACAAGACTTGAGATGACATTTTTGAGAAGGAAAAAATGGTGAGTCCCATTCTGCCACATAGGCTGGCATGGGTTTAGTAAAACGGTCTGTCCAAAAATCATTTCTGTTTGTAATATTAACATGTTGACTTGGCATTGTATGGGCCGCTGTGTAAGGAGTTTAGACCTTGGAGAAAGATTGTAAGAATAAGATGGATGTGTAACAAAAATAAAAAGTTTGAGGGAGAGATCAGAGTGGGTACTGATAATCATCAACTCTTGAAAAAATAATTCCATATATGATCAGCTCTTGAAAAAATAAGTCCTGTTCGGCGTACCTCTTCAACAAAACAAAACAAAACAAAACAAAAAAAATCATGTGCACTGGCATAACTAACCTTCAGCTTGTGGAGGTCAAAAAAAAAAAAAAAAAACAGAATTCCTCTTAAGGGTCCTGGGGAACTTGTGGTCGGAGGTTAATAATTTGAGACAATGACCTCGATAGTATTGAATTTTGGAACTGATAATCATCATCATCCTCCCTGTTGTATTCGCTTACCTTGACTCTCGTCTTCTTTGATGTTGCAACAACCTTCTCCAGATCAGATTGTGATAATGGTCTTGGTGTCTGTTACAGGCAGTTCAAAGCAAAACAAATTAGCTAGGTCAAATCAAATGTTTGCTAGCACAGTCTGAGATCTTCTGTAAGGGAAAAATAACAACTAGGTGAAGAAATTTGAAGAAAGACAATTAACAAAATTGAATGGATTCATTTCATTTAATAGTGTTGATTAGAAGAGATAAAATTTTTAAAACTAAAGCAATATAGGCTATTCTGCTTCATGCACCAGTGGAGGAGCCAGGAATTTGCTTAAGTGGGGGCGCGCGTTTTGATAACAATAACATTAAAAACAAAAATTGTATAGGTAATTTTGGATCTAGCTACCTGCCCATTATACAGTTTACCTCATTTCTTCTTTTATTTGTTTTTTCACCTTGTTTACTAGTACATGGGCCCACATGGATATCCAAGGGTTTTTTTGTAGGGAAGATCTCCTCACAATGTAGTCTAGCACTAATTTAGCCCACCTTACTAGTTCGTTCTGTAGACCTGACAAATATAGAATGGCCTGTTGGTTCCATAAAGCTCACAACATAGTCATAAAATAGCTTTGTATGGTTTATAGTACCGACGTGCCATTTTGCAAAATCTGTATTGCTATTGGGTCTACAGCTCCGACTAATCGGTGGGCTGATAGTAAAAAAAGGTGGACTGAAATATCTGCCATCAACTTACAAGAGTAGATGTATACTTACATTTGAATGCTTGCCATCCATCTCATCCTTTAGTAGGTCCCTGATAGGTAAATACGCAGCTTGCTTACAGAGTTCAAGGAGATCTGAACCAGAATAATCCTCACATAAGCTTGCTATATGGTCACAGTCGATGTTCTCTTCTACCTTTTCACCCTTCAAAATCACCTTCAATATCTTGGCTCTCTCGCTGCGGTTGGGTATGCCGATCTCAAAGGCCTGGGGAAGACGCCGTAGTATTGCCTCATCAAGATCCGATGGACGGTTCGTTGCAGCAAGGACCATGACTTGAGCATCCTCTACATTGACAGAAGTTTAAACCAGTCTGAATTCGAAGTGAAGGAATTAACCACAACTAAATGCATGCAGCATATATAGGCCTGGTAATCATATAGATTACACTCTATTTGAGGGTAAGATTACTCACGATCTGTCGTTAAACCATCCCACGAAGCCATGAACTCAGTTTTCATGCTAGTTAGTGATTCGTGCTCACTACTACGACGCTGCCCCAAGAAACTATCAACCTCATCAATGAATATAATGGCCGGCTGGAGCTTCTCAGCCAAACTGAATATAGCAGCAACTGCAAAACATTAGTAAAACATTAATAATCCGTATGTTCAACCGTAAAGTTTTTGCTAAGCAATCGAAAAAGTAAATTGATAAAAACAGAGATATACAGGGCCAAACAAGCCAGAGAGAAAAAACTACAAAAGAGACAACACCCCTCATCACAATGCAAACCAAAAAAACCAACTAGGTTGGCACCTAGGGGAGCAACAATCATTTGAAGGTCACAGAATGTCATCAACAAAATCTATAGTATTTATGATCTGTTTTCTCCATATTATGCAGTGAAGGGGGACAGTATGGAAAACCTCCCTAACACCCGGAGCTAAGGAAGAACCTCTCTTTGCCATCTTATCAGCCAAAAAATTCACCTCATGAAAGACCCATGAGAAGGAGATGGAATCAAATTTATCCTTAACATCCTCCGCCTAGCCTCCAATTGCCACGGGATACGGTTGGAGGAGAACAGAGTAATAGCTGCTTTCGAATCAGAATTCAGAATCACCCTCCTCCAATCATTGCTGATGCCCAACTCAAGCCCCAAAAGAATGGCAGCGAGTTCAGCAGTGAAATGTGAACCAGTACCAAGGCCCCAAGCAAATGGCCATGGTGATCTCTGTAAACAATGCCAGCGCCTGATCTTCCCAGGTTGCCAATAGAAGATCCATCACAACAAAGCGTGGTTTGGTTCTCCAAGGGTGGGAACTAATGACAAGGAACAACACGAAGGTGACAGACAGGCCGAGAGCCTATACCCAACCGAGAAAGGATACTGAAATCAAGTATGTTATTATTCATGTTGCCCTTCATTTTGACAGCACAGTCCTTAACCATGAGCAAGATTTTGTTCCTGACAGTGAGCTCATTAGGCCTACCATTGTCAAATACGATAGAGTTCCTAGTTTTCCAGATCGTATCCATGGTGCCAATAACTGTAAAAGCTTATTACTAATGAATAATCACAATTAAAATCTGTAGGAATAAGTCAGATTTTAATAAGCCTTTAATCTCTAAGATCTTATTTCCATGAGATTTGAGTTGCAATTTGAGCATGCACATATATTGTCATTTAAGAATTGCATTTGGGTTTATTAATTAAGATTCTTAAGTTACTATTGCAAATATAGAAACTCAAATTTGAAGACATTTATATGCCTTATTCTTAGTTTGGACAAAAGATAAGTATTGCTTGTTTAAAGCTGGACACTTGATTTTTTATTTTGGTTCTTTTATCATTTTTATTTTTCGCCTAGTCTTTAGAAAACAGCAAAAACAAACAAGCAAACAAACAAAAAATTAACTCGTAATTCGACAAGAGTAATCTTCTATTGAGTCAATTGAATGTCTCAAGTTCTGATAACTATTTTCACCATTTTAAGTGAGTCAAACATCAAGTCAGCCACTTAAAAACTTAAGAAAAGCAAACAAACAAACAAATGGTCTCAAATCTTACTCAACCCGAGTCAGACCATGAGTCAGATTTCAAACCTTCATTAAGAAGGAAAAAAAAAACAAATAAACAAACAAACAGCACCTAAAACTGAATTTTGAAATTTGCTATTATCTAGTTTATCATTGTTCAATGCAATTTCAGAGTATAAGATACATAAGAAAACATGAAGAATGTAACCTATTAATTTTCAATTTAGCAGTCAAAAGAAAAAAAATGCATCCATAAATTTATTGAAATGATTATTCAACACAATCATAATTAAACACTTACCAAGTTTTTGTGCATCACCAAACCATTTGCTCATCAAATTAGATACTTTCACATTAATGAAAACAGCTCCAGATTCTTTTGCAATGGCTTTGGCAAGCATTGTCTTTCCAGTTCCAGGTGGTCCATACAACAACACTCCTTTCTGTGGACCAAGAAGCTTTCCCTCAGCAAATAATTCAGGTCTTTGGAGTGGAAGGATAACCAATTCATGCAATGCTTCTTTAACTTTTTCCAAGCCTCCAATGGATTCAAACTCCACTTCAATACTGTCAGGATTTATAACATCACAAGCTATCATATCCTGTTATAACCCATTTAAAAAACAAAAGTCAGAATACAAAAACTATAATTTTAAACCCAATTTTGATGGGGTTTGGGCCATGTTGAGACTCCCAGAAATGTGATTCTCTATTGTTTGGTTAGCTTTTTAAAGCTAGAATCCTATTCTTTAAAAATGTGATTCCCAAAAAGTTATAAAAAAATGGCTAAAAATAAAGGAATATCAAATCCATGAAGAGAGGTGGGTTTGTGATTCCCTCTATTCCGAGGAATGTAATTCCTATTCCTGCCGTACAAACATGGCATAGAAGTTTTAGAACGAGGTGATTTTAGATGAGGATGATCTATATAATGAGGTGTAAGTAGAGTGTAAGAATACGTGGGATATTATAGATAAAAATTCAAGTAATTTAATACTAATTAATTCTAAGTGGGATATAATCAGGATTTTTGCAACATAAAATAGTTTTAGAGAGAGAAACTAAGAGAGAGATTTGAATTACTTCGTAGGAATTGGTATCGACGAGAGGGCGACCTAAACGCGTGGCGATTTGTTTCTTCAGTTTCAACGCTTTCTTGCTCGCATCACGATTCGGGTCAAGATATCGGAGGGTTGCTGCCGCCATCAAGGCAAAAAATCCCGCGCTTGCAACGCTCAATATGAGTTCTCGAACCAACGATTTTTCTCTTTGAGCCATGGATATTGCCCACTATTTTCACTTTCAATTACTAGTTCTGAGTTTCGATTCTCCCAATTCTAGGGTTTGCATTTGTTGCTCTTCTAGAGAGAGAGAGAGTTAAGGATGAAAAAAAAACAAAACGGTTTCTCTCTGTTTTCTTTTCTCCCTCCAGCGCCACTCTCAGGACTACAGAAATACCCTTACTTGTTGAGAAATTCACGATTCTGTTGTCAACATGTTTATCCAGAACTTATGCACAGAACAAGGGTAGAAACGTCATTACGAGGTGGCTGATGTTTTTGGGCCGGGGTGTAGTAGAATGTTCCACGTGGTAAACATCTAATGGCTCAATCTAAAGCCCACAGATTAGTACTGCTACATGAATGTGGTGTAAGGGCAAAGGGTGGTCGACCGGTCCAAATGGGGATTGATATTAGGACATACCATATGGATAGGGGATTACTTCTATTTTTTAAGCTAAAATGGAGAGATTGAGAGATTTGTTATAATACAGAGGATAGGGAATATTTTCTTATATCTTAACACTCTGTTACATGATCACATACCACATCTTATTTCTCATAGCCATATAAGGAATGTACAAGCTGAAAGACTCTCTGTTCCTTTTTTTTTCTCTCTATATCTATCTCAATACAAAAGGGTTCAACTATATATAGGAATCATTCGTAACCACGCATGCTTATAATAATGCATGCTGACATTGGGGACAGCCACCACGCATGCTTATAGCAATGCATGCTGACATTGGGGATCCCCACGCATGCTATAACACTCCCCCTTGGATGTCCACCATTCTAAGATAATTGCCTCGTTAAAAACCTTGCTAGGAAAACCCAGAGGGACAAAACCTGAGCTAAGGGAAAAAGAGTACAATGACTTAGAAGACTGCTAGACTCGCATAAGCTGCCTCGTTAAAAACTTTGGCAAGGAAAATCCAGAGGGACAAAATCTTGACAAAGGAAAAAGAGTACAGCGCGATAAGTTCCAGTGAGACAAATGCAGGCATCGGAATACTCCCCCTGATTGAGCAGGCACGCAAATCAGTCCGCTTGGTGATACATCCGTCTCACGCCAATACCAAACACCAGCTTTCTAAAAATCGTCGTTGGCAGAGACTTGGTGAATAGATCAGCAAAATTCTCACAGGATTGTATCTGCTGGATATCAATCTCATGATTCTTCTGGAGATGGTGAGAATAAAATAACTTCGGCGAAATATGCTTGGTTCTATCACCTTTGATGTAGCCTTCTCTAACTTGTGATATGCAGGCAGCACTGTCTTCAAAAATGACTGTCGGAACATCAGTGACAGAGGGTAGAGCGCAAGAGCTTCTAATATGTCCAATCAGTGATCTGAGCCATACACATTTCCGGCTGGATTCATGCAACGCAATAATCTCCGAGTGATTCGAAGAAGTAGCTGGAAGACTTTGCTTGTTAGATCGCCAAGAGAATGCAGTACCACCACTTGTAAAAACATAACCAGATTGGGAGATAGCTTTGTGGGGATCGGAGAGATATCCGGCATCAGTGTATCCCATTATTTGTGAGCCATTTGATGGGTTTCTCGGATAGAATAATCCCATGTCTGCAGTTCTGCGGAGATATCGGAGAATCTGCTTGACACCTGTCCAATGTCTTCTTGTCGGGGCAGAACTGAATCTGGCTAACAGATTCACAGCAAATGCAATGTCTGGTCTGGTACATTGGGCCAAGTACATCAATGTGCCGATTGCACTCAAATATGGTACCTCAGGACCAAGTAGTGCTTCATCTTCTTCCTTTGGTCGGAATGGGTCTTTCTCAATATCAAGAGATCTCACAACCATAGGAGTACTCAATGGATGTGCTTTGTCCATGTTGAAACGCTTCAGGATTTTCTCAGTATACGTGTTTGATGGACTAAGACTCCATTTGAGTTATGCTCGATCTGCAAGCCGAGACAAAATTTCGTTTTTCTGAGATCTTTCATCTCGAATTCCTTTTTCAGGTATTCAGCAGCATTGCGGAGCTCTTCAGGAGTCCCGATTAAGTTTATATCATCGACATATACAGCGATGATAGTAAATCTAGATTCTGACTTCTTTATAAAAATGCAGGGGCAAATGGGATCGTTTGTATATCCTTCTTTTATCAGGTATTCACTAAGGCGATTATACCACATCCGCCCGGATTGTTTCATTCCATACAAAGCTCTTTTGAGCTGAAGTGAATACAAATGGTGTGGTCTTCCCTCAGGTAAAAATAACCCTTCCGGGACTCGCATATAAATATCTGTATCTAACTTTCCGTACAGATACGCAGTGACCACATCCATCAGATGCATGTCGAGTCTTTCTGAGACTACCAGACTGATCAGATATCTGAAAGTAATTGCATCCATAACAGGAGAATATGTCTCTTCATAATCAATCCCAGGTCTCTGTGAAAAACCTTGTGCCACGAGTCGTGCCTTATAGCGAACGACCTCATTTTTCTCATTGCGTTTTCTTGCAAAGACCCATTTGTTTCCCACCGGGTTCACATTCGCGGGTGTTGGTACAACTGGTCCAAACACCTCACGCTTTGCAAGGGAAGCCAACTCTGCTTGGATAGCTTCTCTCCATTTTGCCCAATCAGTTCTATGTCGACATTCCTCTATAGAGCGTGGCTCAATATCATCGTTCTCTGTGACGATGTCAGTAGCTACTGAGAAGGAAAAAATATCGTCGACAATTATTTCATTGCGATTCCACATTTCTCCGGTACATGCATAATTTATAGAGATTTCCTCATTTCCCTCTCCTGGGGATTGTACCGGTCCCTCTCCTGGGGATTTGCCTTCTTCAAGAGGCATATCATCAGAGAATGTGGATCGTTCAATGATACTCTCTCCGGGAGTATTTACATTTATTGATTGGCATTTCCTCTTCCTGGGAACAGAATCTTTCGAACCAAGGGGTCGCCCACGCTTTTGGCGTGCATTAGACGACTCATTTGCTGCAAGTTGTCCTACTGGGGTCACATGCCCTCTCGGGACATCAGCTCTTACAGCATGTCTCTCCGGGACATCAAGTTTAGCTGGAGCATTTGCGGCAGGTATATATGACTTGGTAACTTTAGCTGCGTCATTAAATGCATCAGGCATTTCATTGGCAATTTTCTGAAGATGAATAATCTTCCGCACCTCAATGTCACAGGCATTGGTACGTGGATCAAGATGTGACATAGATGGTGTGATCTAGGAAATCGCATGTCGTTCTTCTGACGACAAATCACGTCGTTCTCCTGACGACGGATTATCTCCCCCTAATGACGGGAAAACTGTTTCATCAAAATGATAGTCCGCAAAATGGGCGCTAAAAACATCACCTGTCATTGGCTCAAGATAACGAATAATAGAAGGTGAATCAAAGCCAACATATATTCCTAGCCGACGCTGAGGACCAAACTTGGTGCGTCGCGTAGGGGCAATAGGAACTTGCACAGCACAACCAAATACACGTAAGTGTGAAATATTTGGTTGGTGACCCATAACAAGCTGCATAGGGGAATACAAATGATATGCAGTCGGACGAATCCGAACCAATGCAGCTGCATGTAAAATGGCATGTCCCCAGGCTGCAACAGGTAGCTTAGTTCTCATAAGCATAGGCCGAGCAATGAGCTGAAGACGCTTCACAAATGATTCTGCTAGACCATTTTGTGTATGAACGTGAGCAACAGGATGCTCTACGTCGATGCCAACTGCTTGGCAATAAGCGTCAAAAGCTCGAGATGTAAACTCGGCAGCTCCATCAAGACGGATAGACTTGATGGGGAATTCAGGGAAATGTGCACGTAATCGTATAATCTGAGCGAGCAAACGTGCAAAGGCAACATTGCGAGTGGATAATAGGCAAACATGCGACCACCTCGCAGAAGCATCCACCAAGACCATAAAATATCGGAATGGTCCACATTGGGGATGGATAGGCCCACAAATATCTCCCTGAATTCGTTGCAGAAAAGCTGGGGATTCAACAACGACCTTGGTTAAAGATGGTTTAAGCACCAATTTACCCAGGGAACACGCTGCACAAGCATAATCTTTGGACATCAGAATCTTCCTGTTCTGTAATGAATGTCCCTGCGTGTTTTGAATTATTCTACTCATCATGGTAGAACCTGGGTGACCAAGTCGGTCATGCCAAAGCATAAACGCTTTCGGGTCATTGAACTTCTGGTTCAAGACGGCATAAGATTCAACCCTTCTTATTATCGTATGATACAAACCAGAGGAGAGAGCTGGGAGCTTCTCTAATATACGCTTCTGGTGTGAGACAGTGGAGGTAATACACAAGTATTCCATATCATGCTCATTCACTGTCTCAAGGTGGTATCCATTACGACGTATGTCTTTAAAGCTCAACAGATCTCTCCTGGATCTGGAGGAATACAAAGCATCGTCAATATCAAGTATTGTACCACCCGGGAGCATAATACTAGCTCTACCAGAGCCCTCAATCAAACTGGTCGTACCAGTGATAGTAGTCACGCAAGCCTTGAACATACTCAAGCTCGTGAAAAATTTACTATCACGGAGGATTGTATGGGTCGTAGCACTGTCTGCTAGACAAACATCCTCGCCATATTGGCTTTGTTTGGATATGTCTCTGCTTGGACCAATATCTCGGGATATTCCTCTGCTTGGGTCCATATCCTTTCTGATTTTGTGAGATTCCCAGAAGCTTCGGGTCGATCACAAAATATCGAGGTCTCGATCTGGAGAGTGGTAGAGACTCGTGCTGATAACGTGTTATAATACAGAGGATAGGGAATATTTTCTTATATCTTAACACTCTGTTACATGATCACATACTACATCTTATTTCTCATAGCCATATAAGGAATGTACAAGCTGAAAGACTCTCTGTTCCTTCTTTTTTTTCTCTCTATATCTAGCTCAATACAAAAGGGTTCAACTATATATAGGAATCATTCGTAACCACGCATGCTTATAATAATGCATGCTGACATTGGGGACAACCACCACGCATGCTTATAGCAATGCATGCTGACATTGGGGATCCCCACGCATGCTATAACATTCAATCTATATTCTACAGGGTGTATTTGTTAAGGGACTCTTCTTTTCAAATAATCACACCCTACTAAAAAAATACACCACACTTTTACCACTAACATCATCACCACCCCCACTGCTGACACCACCACCACCACGCAAGAGAGAGAAAGGAAAATCAAGAGAAAGAGAGGAGAGAGAAAGGGGGAGATTGAGAGAACACACAGAAATGAAAACTGAGAGAGATCTATGGTTTGTTGGTGGTGGTGGAGTCTCTATTTTTTAGATGGAGAGAATGAGGATGGTGGCCCTCGTTGCAGTTGCTACTACCCTCGTGGACATATTTCTCTTATGTGTGGCGTTTGGAGTGACATCCGAATGGGTCGGGTCTGCTCTGATACCACTTTGTCACGGGTTCGGGCATCCAACCCAAAAGACTAGCCTATTAGGTAGAGTTGACCCAAACCCATATAAACTCCAAGATCCCCCCTTATTCAACTAATGTGGGATTATTCCCTTTTTGTCACTATTCCACTGTGACATGTTGCTGCTTGTCTTTTTTTTTTTGGATAGAGATGTAGAGAGAGAGAAATTTGGTGTTGGTGGCGGTGAGGACATACATGGATATGATATATGGGCAAAGGGGTGGTCAACCAGTCGGGTTGGTTGGAGATCAACTAAAGAGCCTTAACAGTTAGAAATAGGGGTTGATATTAGGACATACAATTTAGATAAAGGATTACTCTTTTTTGAGTGTTATTAAAGCCCAAATGGAAAAATTCAATCTATCGGGTTTATATCGAGCTCTAGGTTCTCTCTATTGATCAATTACAAAAAGCTATAAAGCTTGGAATGTTGTTCTCGTAAGTATTTACTAACCTTCGGCTTATTGTGGAGGTAAAAAAAGAAGAATAGAATGGGAAAAAAAAACCCAGAATTCCTCAACGGCTGTGTTTAATTATACCCTTGGTTTTCATGAAATTGGATTAATTTCATGGAAACAACAATTTCAATTGAAATTCTGTGAAACTGAGAGCCCAATCATTTACAAGCGTGACAAATAATTAGTTTTTAATGTAATTCCATAGGATAAGTTTAATTCACCCTCTCAAAGACCTTTATTCACCCTCTCACAGAATATACTTTCACGAAACTAGTAGAAATGAACCGCGGAATATATTACTTTCCTATCAACAAAGGATAAGGGTTTTGGGGCGCTTTTTGGACCGACGCTTATACAAAATAAATGTCCGACGCTTATGTGGCATGGTGGATCCCACTGCCACATAAGTTGAAAACTCCTTTAAAATATTTTGAGAGGAGAAAAGTCATGGGTCCCACCCCGCTAGCACCAATTTTGTAAAAGGGTCGGCCCAAAAAGCTTTATTAATTGAGAAAATAAATGGTATAATTATAACAAGTGTTATGTATGATATTTAAGTAAAGAAATACATTTATAGTATAGGACAATAAAAGTTCTTTAAAAGAAAAAAGGACAATAAAAGTGTGACACGTCATCAAAAATACATCACATAGTGACACGTGTCTTTCAAGGTTTCATTATATATAGATTGAATTTTGGTACTCAAAATCATCATCCTTCTTGTTGTATTCATCTACCTTGACTCTCGTCTTCTTCTGCGTGGCAAGAATCTTCTCCAGATCTGATTGTGACAATGGCCTTGGCGTCTGTTATTACATGTAGTTCAAAGCAAAACAAAGTAAAAATCAAGTTCAGTTCAATATTAGACACATAAGATGTTCAGTAAAATTGAATGGGGGTTATGTGGTTCGTTCCTTAGACCCGCAAATACAGAACGGTTTGTCGGTTCTGTAAAGTTAACAACATAATCACAAAATAGTTTATCTAGTTTATAGAACTGACATACTATTTTATGAAATCTGTATTATCAAGGTCGATAGAACCTGACTAGTTTGAGGGTTGAAATATCGGCGGCAAACATGTAGTAGTAATAACAAATATAAATGAGATATTTACTTACATCTGATGTCTTCTTGCCATCCTTCTCATCCTTGAGTAGGTCCTTGACAGGTAAATAAGCTGCTTTCTTACAGAGTTCAAGGAGATCTGAACCTGAATAATCCTCACACAAGCTTGCTATATGGTCACAGTCAATGTTCTCTTCTACATTTTCAATCTTCTTCAAGATCACCTCCAATATCTTGGCTCTCTCGCTGTTGTTAGGTATACCGACCTCAAAGGACTGGGGAAGACGCCGTAGTATCGCCTCATCAAGATCCGCTGGACGGTTCGTTGCAGCAAGGACCATCACTTGAGCATACTCTGCATTGACAAAAGTTATTAACTCATGATGAGCTTGAACAGGGGCGGAGCCACGTTGAGGCCTAGGGGGGCCATGGCCCCCCAAGCCTGTGGACTCCCTCCATTCTAATTGTTAGAAATTTTTGTTAATAACTAAAAAATTTTGTGAATTAATTAATTAATAGACCTTGCAAATAAATTATATATACTCCACAGTAATAATAGTTTTAAAATTGGAAAGCTGTACACCACTTTTTTTAGTAACATAACACCTCATTTATTCTTACACCATGTTTACACCGTTTATTGGACTTACATGAAGATGATCCAATGTTTCACTATGTAGATTATCCTCACAAAAAATCATTTCGTTCTCATATTTTTAACCTTTTCAAAAATTTGTTGAATTACTTTTTGGTAATTAAAAAACTTATAATTTAAATTAATATTTGGGGGTGATAAAATGCTTTTAGAACCATGTGATATTTTTTTTACGTGAATAATTTAAATCGTGAGGATCCTCATTAAAAAATTTTAAAAAATATAAATATTAACCCTTAAATCATCTCAGTGTTAGCCCCTAGAATCAGTATAAACGGGATGTAAGAGTAAAGAGAATATTATGTTACAGAAAAAATTGGAGTAGAAATATAATTTAAGATCGATTACTCACGATCTGTGGTTAAACCATCCCACATAGCCATGAACTCAGTTTTCATTCTAGTCATTGATTCATGTTCATTAGTACCGCGCCGCCCCAAGAAACTATCAACCTCATCAATGAATATAATGGCAGGCTGGAGCTTCTCAGCCAAACTGAATACAGCAGCAACTGTAAAACATTAGCAAATAACAAACTTTAGAAACTCAATTAAATTCCACAAAAAAAAAAACTACTAAGTAAGGTGGTATTTGATTTTAAACATTTGAATCTAACTCGTCTGAATCTAACTCGTAATTCGACATAATCATTTATTGAGTCAAGTAAATGTCTCAAGTTCAGCTCAAACATGTCTCAAGTTCAGCTCAAATTTTTTGGTTGACTACTTTCATTTGGATTCTGGCATTTTAAGTGAATCAAACTTCAAGTTCGCCGTTTTAAAAAAAAAGTAAACAAACAAACAGTCTGAAATCTGACCCCACCCATTCAGAAAGAAAACGTACAGCCAGCACCTAAAACTGAATTTGGACCAAAATTTATTGAATGATAATTGAAGAATGATGAAAATGTAGTTACCAAGTCTTTCTGCATCACCAAACCATTTGCTCATCAAAGTAGAACTTTTAACATTAATGAAAACAGCTCCAGATTCTTTTGCAATGGCTTTTGCAAGCATTGTTTTTCCAGTTCCAGGTGGTCCATATAACAACACTCCTTTCTGTGTACCAAGAAGTTCTGCTTCAGCAAATAATTCAGGCCTTTGGAGTGGAAGGATAACCAAATCATGCAATGCTTCTTTGATTTTTTCCAACCCTCCAATGGAGTCAAGCTCAACCTCAATATCATCAGGATTTATAACATCACAAGCTATTATATCCTGTAGGCCATTAAAACAAAAACAAAAAATGTCAAACACAATAAAAAGAAAAATTCTGTGACAAACTCAAACTCAAAACCCTAATACAAACTCCAACAATGCAACTAATTAATTTTCTCTGCCCTTCACAAAATTAGAGTATAATTACTAAAACCCATGTCATGAAATCAAAAAATTCAAACATAATGTCAAAAGCAATCCAAACTTGTTTTATAAATAGAAGAGAAAATATAACTATCTGATCAAATCAATTTTCGAGTGACTCAAACACAAAACCCTAACAGACACCTTGTTTGCTCTGGCCCATAAAAAAAAAAAAATTAGAGTACAATTACTAAAAGTTGAATTTAGACTATTTTTAGTATTACCCCCTTTAACTTTAATTGAACCCTATTTTTTTTTTGTCTTAATACCCCTCTTATTCTTACACTTTGTTTACACTCTACTTCTAGGGCTAGATGAAGTAAAGCTAATGGCTAATTTTTTTATCAGGATGATGTGTTCATCATTCATATTATTCAAAATGAATAATTATTTCTTCCTTCTAAACATTTACTGAAAATTTGATTGTACTTTCAAGTTTTTTAAACCTTCCATTATACATTATGTAAATTTCGAGACACGGGGTTAAAATTTTTAAAGTAAATTTTTGTGAGGATAAAATACATGGTAGGTAGAAAAAATTAATTCATATGTACCTCGTAAGTATTGGTTTCGATAAAAGGGCGTCTTAAACGCTTGGCAATTTCCTTCTTCTTTTTCAACGCTTTCCTTTTGGCTTCGCGATTAGGGTCGAGATATCGGTAGACAGCCACCGTTAACAAGAAACTAAAACCAGTCTCCACTGCCATCAATATAATTTTTGGAACCAAACTGTCCCACAACGACGAAGAACTAGACGACGATGAAGAACTAGACATGACCACAAACAAATTCAATTTTGATGATCACTTCCAAATTGAAGAAATTTAACTGAATACTAAAATTTCCACCACTCCTCAGCCGTATGTGTGATCACTGATCATACATGTATATATATGGAAGGTTGTATACTTGTATCCCGGTTGAAGACAAGTTTGTGTGACTTCAAGTTGAAGACTTCCTATTTTATGGAACTTTCTATTTGTTTTACTTCTTTTAGTAACTTCTTATTTAAAGTTTCCTAGTTAAGGTAGGTTTACTAAACCAATTTTATTAACATCAAAATAATTACGCCCCACTAAAATACACCCAACCCCTTGAGGGTTGGTTACTGTATGGTAGTTTACTTGAGTTTGTACTTTGAGATCTCAGGCCAAGTGCTATTATTTGTGGAAAACAAGTTAGTGGTGGTGTAATCCCACATCCTCATGGGAGCAGAATTCCTTCTGGAATTCTTGATCAAAAAAAGAATTTATTTGGATGAATCACTCCCTTAATTTCCCGCGATCCACTTAGGTCATTAAAAAAAAATTGAATTTTACACTCACCGAAAATACAACCCACCTGTACCACCATTACCATCGCCGGTACCTCAAGCACCGCCTCCACCTCCACCAATATACACCACGCCCACCTATATCATCATCCTTACAAAAATTTAACTCATGTCAAATATTAGCTATTGAATCATCTCATTTAGGCCCAAAAAATTGCAGGAATTTAATAGGGGATTTTTGAAGACCTGAGGTGAAGTATTTCCTCCAAATCAATGATAAATGCAGCAGTTAAGTTACTAGAATCAGTCATGGCCATCACATTTGAAACAACTTTATTAACTTTCAAAACTCTCATTGTTAAATACAAATTATTTGTATAATCACATCTACAACAAAAATTAGAATCCCAAAATTTCAAATTAGAGAACAAAAAAAAAATTATCTTAAAATCCTTCTTCTTAGAGTTCTTGAAGATGCTTTGGAAACCAAATACCCAACTCCTAAACACATCACCCAAATTCCCACATCAACGGCCCATGTTCCTCCCTCTTTTTCCATCTCTTCATGATCATCCATTGTCTCGCAATCTCCACCGTCCAATTCTGTTTCCATCTCTCCACAATAACAACAACAATAATCAGAATCACAACTCTCTGTTTCAATCTCAATTTCTCTCTCTTCAGGTATCTCTTCCAAAACCCTAAACCCAAATTTCCCCATCGTCTTCCTCCTCATCCTCCTTCTCCTAACCACCATCTCCACCTTCTCATTCATCGCCACATTCCCTTCTGCACCAACAAAAACCTCCGCTTCCGATATCTTAAACCCTACCGGATCACTCTCAAGCGCACATTTACACTCCATTTTCCACTCCTCATCCTCATCTTTCCTAAAGATTCCCTTCAAAACCTTCTCTTCCTTCGAATAAACCTCAAATTGAACTCCTTCACTTGCTCTCACTCTCTCTCTACTCGCAAAAACCACTTCTCCAATTTCTTCATCATTCATCATCATCATTTTCTTCTCTTCCTCCGATCTTATTCTGTACAGAGTAACAAACCCAGATGAATCTGAACGGATCTTCAAATCGTTGATTTCCAGAAGACTTCCATTGATTCTAGGGAGATAAAGAAGGGTAAACGATTCAGGTAAAGGTTTCTGAACTTGTGAAATTGATAATCGAAGATAAAATGCTTTGATCTTCAATCTATCTCTTTCGTTTTGATAGAATCCATGAATTTCAGTCGATCTACACATCTTCTCTCTACTTTGATTTTCTCTCTCTAGAATCTCTCTTTCTCTCTCTTCTTTTTTTTTGATCGATTTCTATTTTGATTTCTCAAATTGTTTTGGTTTTGATCGAAAGCTTGTAGAGAATTAGGGCTTTTATTGAGAGTGAGAATGGAATCTGCTTGAATCAGTAAAGAGCAAACCGGTGGCGTACTGTCATCGGTTTGTTTCAATTCGGGGGTCGGAAAGCACGCTGTTTTTTCTTGCTGACCTGGTTTGGTGGATCTATTATTATACTCCTGGGATTGACGGTCATTTCTATATTTAAACCTTTAGATTATCTCGATGATTGAGATTAAAATAATCTAGTAAGATCCAACGGTTTGTAACTTATGATGTTTGTTTGTCCTAGGGAGTAGTGTAATTTTTTTGGACTTTAGCACAACTAAATCTCGCCCTGCCGCGTATGAGGAAACTTCGTTTGACGTACTGCTATCATTATGATGATCTGGTGTATCGCGAGCTACCAAAATTTTACAGGTGTTGTTCTAGAAGTGTATGGGTTTTGGGGTTTAGGTGTTGTGGTTGGAGGGAGCTGTTTAACTTTGGTAGGTTACGAGGTACAGGATCGAAGTATCCGACACTTTCAATTTGGTACAGCGGGGTTCTTCTGTCCAAGGAGGAGGAGGAGGAGGATACTTTGAACCGTGGATCGTCAGCAACTTTTTGGCGGTTTTGAGCAACTTGTGAAACGTGTTTCACAAAGTTCGGGAACAAAAACTAGGGCTTAAATTGGATGTATTAAAAGGGCAATTCTGTCATTTCTTAGTACTGGGTACGTATTATTACGGCATCATATATTGGCAAGGAATAGTAGTAAATATGGCTGTTAACCCTTAAGCTATGAAGCATGGATATCAGAGGACACGAATACAACACGAATTTTATTTTCTTAAATTTTTAATTAAAAATAGAACACGAGGACACAACATATTCTCTTAGAGAAGTGTCCGTAATTTATAAGTTATAAGACTTGTGGGGTTGCATAGAAAAATGATTTAGGAGTTGAGTTTTTTGTGAAAATAATCTCTTTTAATCTAAAAAATTCAAAAATTTAAATTGATAGAAACCTAATTGAAAATTAACGATACAATAGATGATTTAGAAAGCTTAAATTCGATCATCTTCTGATGGGATTAAAAGTATTATAACAAATTAGTTTTTTTTTTTTTTTTTTGCAATGATAATGAGAAAATCATCTTCACAAAAACAATCAACCCTTGGATGCATGTAGGATCCTATCATGATACCCTCAACAAGGCCGAAGCCTGACACAACCAACTCTGAGCTTTTAGAACTAGATCCAAACAATTCACGGCTCATTCGAAGCCCAGCCCACCTTCATGTTGCCATCAATGCCATCCTTAAATACAAGCAATTTGGAATCTCTGGTTGGCCTCGGCTCGTTACCAGCCCTATGTACAAAAAATTTGAACTCCAAGTCTCCAACAACAAATAATGTGGAGCCAAATGTGTGATAATCGATTTCAGTTCAAATTGAACATTAGGTACTTTGTATCCTTTAGACCTTAGTAACCAGAGCGCGGAGCGGGAGCGGGAGCGGGAGCGTCGGAGCGCCAAATTTAAAAATGCTTAAGGCTCAGAGCGCCTTCGGAGCGCCAAACTTACTCACACGTAGTTGGAGTTTTAATTGACTACCATTGATTAGATTATGATTAACTAGATTATTAAATAAATTTTTATTAACAAAATCATTGAATAGTTAGTAAAATAATTTTTAAATTTTATTAAGTATTTTTTGTAATAATATTCTATTTTTAAAAAAATATTATTTTTTCGTATTTGTTAATTATAAAGTATACTATATATATAATAACTAAAATTTATTGTTTCTCATATTAATTATATTTTATTATGGAAAAAATGAATTTTTACTGTCCAAAAAAGTAAGTGAGAAACACAACCATATAACGTGTGCTTTAAGGGCACTTAATAAGGTTATTTTTGAACAAATTTTTTTTACAAGTTAGACGTCTTCAAATCATCTAATTTTTTTTATATAATATTATCATTATTTATAAGATGTCCACCAAAAATCAGCTCAATCAGAGATATCTAACCCTCCAAACAAATCACTTTAAATGCCAGCCATTCATTCACACTATAAAGTCTAAATTACGTGTTTGTAGTGATATAAGTCTCCGATTGAGCTAATTTTTTTAAAATATGATCCAAATAGTATAAATAACATACATGCAAAAAAATTAGTCCATTTGGACAAACTTAACCAAAAAAAAATAGACATTTTGTTGATTAGGCGCTCCCAAAACTGGAACCGCGCTCCGAAAATTCTCGAACCGCGGATCTAAAATTCTCGAACCGCGGATCGAAAATTTTCGAACCGCGGATCGCAAATTCTCGAACCGCGGATCGCAAATTCTCGAACCGCGGATCGAAGACGCGGTTTGGGAGCGGGAGCGCCAGCATACTTAGGCGTTTTTGGTTACTATGCTTTAGACCACATGATTAGGAAGCTAAGTTAAGGGAGCCATTGGATCATGGCGAGATAGTTACAATTTTTCACCTTTTTATAAACTATGGGGTAGAACAGTCAAATAGCTTTCTCTATTTAATTTCTTGATCTTGTAGTTTACAATGAGGCCGTATAACTTTCACCCCATGGTCCCCATGCTGCAGCTGGTATAGCACGACTCTTTTCCCAAAATTTGTGTTCAGTTAGGATTGTCAACAGATACTATAGGAACGGATAGTGAAGTATCCGAATCCGAAAAAATTTATTTACCCGAATTCGATCTGATATTCGATTGATATCCTATTTCACAATTCAAATTCGTATCCGAAAAATTTATCGAATATTTGATTCGTTCTAACAAATTAATCTAATTCAAATATTATCCATAATTTACTTGTGCCAAATTTAATTTAATACTATATCTTGACATTTTTTCTATTTTATAAATTGTGGATAATATTAAAAAAATTCAGATAAGAATTCCAATCGAATTCACTTTTTCGACTATGTATTGACATCTCTATGTTCAATAGCACGGTCAACTCACCCACAAAGTATATAGTGTGCTTGTTGAGCAAGTAGTTTCATCCCACAACCACACTCTTGACTCTCCATAGCTGCATAGCATACTAGAAATTCTGAACTGCAAATGCAGTCTACATCAAGAGGACGGCTCTAATTCTCTCTCTCTCTCTCTCTCTGTCTCTCTCTCTCTTGTTTTTTCTTTACCATGGAGTGGACTTCTTGAAACAAAGCTAAAGTGAAGGCCAATTATTACTATAGATAGGTCTGATGGTTGAAACAATTAGGCACTTCCCTAAGTTGATAGATCATCATTTTTCATCCATTCAAAACCTATGTAGTACGAAAATCTCCAATATATTATAGGAATTTGTTAACATGTGAAGAGCACATGATAAGCTTTTAGGTTTTGTGTTTTGTTTAGTTTCTTAAGTTTGTCCAAATGGGCTGATTTTTGGATATGTATATTATTTATACTATTTGGACCATATCTAAAAAAATCAGCTCAATCGGAGACCCCTAGCACGCTCTAGCACCATAAACACTTAATTTAAACTTTAATAGTGTGAATGAACGGCTTACATTTAAAGTGATTTGTTTGGAGGGTTAGATATTTCTGATTTAGCTGATTTTTTGTGGACATCTTATAAATAATAATAATATTATGTCTACAAAAATTCAACTAATTTGAAGACTTCGAACTTGCAAAAAAACTCCTTCGAAAACAACCTTATTGTGTGCCCTTAGGACACACGTTAACAAGACCCTATATTATATTGGAAGAACTGCAAGTTTCAATGTTCATTTGTCGGGTTCTATGTTTATGCTCTAGTGTGGGCCCAAAATTGAAAGGCACCATTGATAGTGTTGAATCGTTGATAACTTGATGTAAACGTGATGACTAAAAAAAAAGTTGGAAGATTTATTGCATATATGTACTTCTTTATATATGCCTACCAATCCATTGAAATTTGAAAGGTTAACCTATCCTATCGAATCTGGTCCCACCATAGAACATAAGAATAGAACACAAACAAATTTATTTATATAGATAAAAACAATTCATGGTTGTTTTTAGTCCCACATTACACACACAACTTTGTTGAATGAACATAATTGAGTCTGAGAAAATTGATCTTTTTAATTTTGATGATTCTTTGGGTCCCAATTATCTCATCCATCTTCTAATTGGAGCACCCAAATGTCTTTTTGCGGAAAAAAAACTTTGATCTTTTTTAATTTTGATGATTATTTGGGTCCCAATTATCTCATCCATCTTCTAATTGGTGCACCCAAATGTCTTTTTTTTTTAGGAAAAACGTGTTTTTCAACATATCTACTATTTTAACGAGGCACTGATTTGAGCCGTTTGATTAGTTGTGTATTCCAATAAACGGTGTTGGATATTTTCATCATATGTTTTGCATGTTCACAGCACCAGCTATAATACTTTATCTTTATATCATTTTCCTTTGTAGTAAAATTGATTTTTTTTTTAAAAAAATTTTCTGACAATAATTTTTTCATCATGTAGATCAATACCTATTTTTCCATCATGTACATGAGGGCTCACCTACAATGTAAACCATTGGGTGGGTCTACTCTTTAATGTGTGCGCTTGTTATATACGGAAAACCATTGGGTGGGTCTACTTAGTCCGCTCAATATTAAGATTTAGGCGGTTAGCTTGAACCCCGCTAAAACCATTTTTAATTTTAAATAGGTCTATTATTTATTACATTTGGACATCAATCATGTATTTAAATACGGTAATGCTTGAGTTACAGCAAATTCCTACAGAATTTGCTACCACTCAAGCATCCAACGGTCAAAGTGATTTGCATCTCCTCGTATTTCGCATCCCATCTTAAAGTGTTATGAATCTCACCGTGAAATGTGCCTGCTGTAGCAAATTCGGTAGGGATTTCGGTAGCCCTAGCACTACCGATTTAAATAGAAGTACAACATAATTACTTTGTAATTTGTATAAGAGTTGCAAAAAGAGAAAAGTGAGTCGGGAGGGCCGCCTAACAATTGGGCGGGGTCTCTACCCCACGCTTAAGTTGGACAGGTAATTGGGACCCCTGCCCAACTATTAGGCGGCCCTCCCAACCTGCACCCAACGTAGCCCCTGCAAATCTCCTCTCTCATATGCTAAGTGTAATCTTGAAAATTTAGATATTTTTTACACCAATCTTAGATCTATGTGTTTTTAGAGAAAATGGTTGTTCAAAAAAGTAACTTCCAAAAATACCCTGCGCTTTTGCAGAATTGACCTCCTGTTTACCCTAAAAGGCTAAAACCTAAAACTTGACAATGAGCTAGATATCTCTCCATTAGCTTGGTGAGATGATAAATCATCCGTGCACTCCCCCATCAGCCATGGTTTATTGATACAACTTACTTGTCATTCACAAAGTGATAGTTCAGTTGTTGGTCATTACTGATGGAAACTTTAATAAACAATATTATTCTCAAATAAAAGGTAACTAGACCTAAATTCTATGTCCATTATTCAAACTAATCTTATCTTCAAAGTTATCCTTAATAGAGGCGCCATATTAAGGACATAAAAAATACCATCCTTAACGGGAATCGAAACAAGCTTCGACCTAGAAAAATTGTTAACTTAAAGATCAACTATATATCAATAATATAAAGTACACGAATACTCATCGATTTTGCTCAATCATCTAATATTTTTTAAAATTAGATGACGCAAATAAGATTTGAAGTTAGATCAACGTCTACAATGTGAAAGCCATATTATAGAAAATGCTAAAATGTACTAACATTTTGGGAATTCTCTTCGGTAAGACTATTATCCTCTCGTGATTTGAATCACATCCTCGAGTTCTGTCTTCCCCAAATTTTAAGACATGGACCACCGTCCACCTTAGGGAGGGATGTAAATCCCTGCGATACGTTGTAGCACTTCTCTTCGTGAAGATGACAATAGCTTAATAAGATTCAAAATGTTATAAAAGTAGAGGTCATTGCATAAAGTAGTGTTAAACTGTAGAGTTTTATTAATTTATTTCATTTTCTATTCTCATCTTGTTGGTATTTATCACTAAAAATGTTGTTTAATACTTAAAACAGATGGATAGTATATACTTAAAGAACCATGAGGATGGATAAAAATAATAATCATGGAGAACCTCTCTCATTGTCTATTAGTATATACTTAGGTAAGATTATACTACTCTAATTTTCTTTAATTGATTTCACTTCTATTGAAAGTCTTCAAATGACCAATTTAATATTCAATTCTTTGATCTAGAACCATAATTCAATTTTATATATTATTTATTTATTTATTTATTTTATTCTTGAAGTAAATTAGGGGTGACTTCAATGCGGTTGATCTCCATCGTACTTCAATGTTTTTTCAACATACCTTAATATAACACTATTGTAATACACCTTATTACGACACTATTGCAATACATTTTTTGTAAAGTCTATATAGAAATGATTCAAGGGCTAATTTCCGATAACGTTGTTCTTCTAATCATGTAGATCATGATATTATGGAATCAACCTATTTTAAGATTTATAAAACCCTCAAATCAATATATGAAAATTCAGTAAATTTTAGACTTTTTTTTAGATTGTTGATTTTTGATAAACTTATGATGGGGTTAGAACTTTTAAAAAAGACTAGTTTCTGGATATGATGATCCATATGTTGAGGACAAATAACCCCACTAAAATTCAGCCCTTGATCACTATTCTCTATGTAGACCCTACAAAAACCCTCTTCAATATAAAAACCAATTAAATAAGTTGGTTCTAGTACTCAAATTAGTCAATTAACATTGACGTAAAGGGATAGACATTACATATTACACCCATCTGGTAAACGGGTTGATTTTAAAAATGGATTTTGTTAACATGTGCCCTAAGGCACATGATAAGCTTTTTAGTTTTGAGTTTTGTTTAGTTTCTTAAGGTTGTCCAAATTGGCTGATTTTTTGATATGTATATTATTTATACTATTTGGATCATATCTAAAAAAATAAGCTCAATCGGAGTCCTCTAGCACCCTCTAGCACCACAAACACTTAATTTAAACTTTAATAGTATGAATGAACGGCTGATATTTAAAGTGATTTGTTTAGAGGGTTAGATATCTCTGATTGAGCTGATTTTTTGTGGAAATCTTATAAATAATGATAATATTATGCTTACAAAAATTCAGCTGATTTAAAGACTTGTAACTTGCAAAAAAACCCTTCAAAAACATCCTTATCTTGTGCCCTAAGGGCACAAGTTAACAAGACCCATTTAAAAATTAGTTCAGGTTATTCATTATTGTCATCTTCAATGATTTTTTTATTTTTAATGAAAATTTGGAAAATAATTAAATTAAACATGGTCTCCATCTCATGCTTGTCCTTTTTTTTTTCTTTTCTTTTTGTTCTAAAAGCAAAAAAAATTTAACGAATCTAGGGGCGAGTTTCATTACCACAATAAAATAATAATACGTCTTTTTAAAACTGACATGATATAATTATTTTTTTTGTTAAAATTATTTATAAAATATAAACAAAAGTGGCAAAGTCTAACCCACGTGGCTCATTAAGGGGTGGACTTTTTTTTTTTTATTAGTCGTGGGCTCGTTGCCTTCAAAAAAAAAAGTTTCCACAGTTGATTATCTTAAGGGGTTCACGTTTTACCTCTAAACTTGATAACTGTAATAACATCAAGATGCCAATCCGGTGTTGCCCGGATGGTTAAGGCGTCCCCTCATATTATTGAGGTCTTGAGTTCGAGCCTTGCTAGGGTTCTGCTCATATAATGTAGTGTACCCATAAAAAAAAAAAAAAGTAATAACTTCAAGACCACCTAATAATATGTTGACGTTTTATTAAACTAGACTAGATAGTCGCCACATTTGAAAAAAAATTAAAAAGCTGCTGGGATGCATGGTACCTGATTCAAACTCTCTTACATGCAATTTCACTTACAAAAAACTTCCAAAGACTACACCATAAGCAATATGGGTAAGAATAAAGTACAGTGATATATCTTTAGTACTTATAAAGGGCTGCCCCCTTAAGCCGTTTGGGCCGAGTAAGGGGAACCAGCCCCCTAAAACGTAGGAGAGAGAAGGAGAGTAACGGGAGGAGAGAGAGTGGCTATTGGGTCGGCGGCTGTGTCACACCGTCTATCTGTCCCTTAGTTATTTTTTTTAACTTTTTGAAAATACCTTATAAGTTCCATAACATAATTTATTATTTACACTTGGTTTACACTTGTCATTGGAGTCGCATGGAGTTCATCTAAGGGCTAATTTTTTGTGACGTTGATCTATTTATCATCTAGATCAACATCATTACATGTATAGTCCCCAAGTGGGCCACTTAAAACTCATTTATTCTCACACATTACTTACATGTATTTGTGTTCCTATATAGAGATGATCCAAGGTCTAATTTTTTGTGACGATGATTTATTCATCATCTAGATCAACATCATTGCATGTATAGTCCCCAAGTGGGCCACTTATTATTCTCACACATTACTTATACGTGTTTGTGTGCCTATATAGAGATGATCCAAGGTCTAATTTTTTGTGACGATAATCTATCCATCGTCCAGATCAACATCAGTGCGCGTATCATCTCCAAGTGAGGCACATTTTACCCATAATAATGCACCACATAATTTATCAATTCATACACATGTAGCACGTGTGAGAGGGCAAAATAAATTTATCACACACGAAGTGCGTGTAGAGGTGCGTGCGAAATACGCGGGAGAGACAACGCACGAAGCGCGTGTGTGGAGGCTCGTATTATGTAAAAATGACGTAGATGTAAAAAACTAGGGTGGAAATGTTGTGCCCCATTTGTGAGACATGCAAAGATACATATAATCAACTAAAAAATAAATCATTGTGATCTAATAAGGATTGTCAATTAGGACTTCTATGGACATTAATAGACATTTGAAAACTATGGACTTCGAGGGATTCTGACAGAGTCCATAGACATCTACGGACTTCTGAGGACTTGTACTGACAAAGTCCACGGCCATTTACGAACTCTTGTATACTTAAAAAATTAATTAAATAAAGTAATCAATTTTTAATAAAATAAATATCCAACAAAAAAAGAAAATAACTAAGAATTATTATTAACTATAATTATCAATATTATTATCATTATTTTGTAATTTTTATAGTAAATATAAATTATTATTATTATTGTGATGATTGATAATTTTTAATCATAATTAATTAGTGGTGGTGGTGGTGGAGAGAGAAATTATTTATAGATAATTAATCATAATTAATTATTGATAGTGATGGATGGAGAAATTATTTATAATTCATTTCGAATGTCTACAACCAAACATGAGACTTCTATAGACATTTTCAATGTTCACAACCACCTACCCCTAAATTTCATATG
The DNA here is from genome assembly GCA_002174775.1 of Macleaya cordata. Classification (NCBI taxonomy): domain Eukaryota; kingdom Viridiplantae; phylum Streptophyta; class Magnoliopsida; order Ranunculales; family Papaveraceae; genus Macleaya; species Macleaya cordata. The sequence goes on from MVGT01000061.1 coordinate 269,484, forward strand.
TCAATGAATGTTTACCAATGTCCCAATTAACTACTCTTCCTAAGACAATCCTATGAACGTGTGTCGCATGTGTTCCCTTACAATGGGCCTATATTCTTAGGCTGGATTTATAGTTTGTACCTGAGAAGTACAGACATTAAAGAAACGTTATTGTAATTTTCCTAAGTGGGTACTACAAATAATATGTTAGGTAGAACACTATTTTCGTACCAAGACTTATAAACCATTTCCTTGTCAAATATACTCTTAATTATTACTAATGCACATTACATAATACTAATCACTCAAATAATACAAGTTTGCTTTATTTTAGAATTGGGGCTGTAACAAAGAAACGCCATGTACTAGGGCTCTTTTGTGCACTCTCATCCGATAAGAGGTGTACGTTCCCCTCTTCATTGGCCTTCTAGTTGCCATTGGGAATTCATTCATTTCATAGCTTAATTTAAACCATCAAACACTTTTGCCAATCAAAAGAAATGTGATGTGCACAATGTATACACAAAATTGCTCTCTCTCTCTATATATATATATATATACTATAGATACTTGACCTCTACATTAAAAAGTCCCTAAAAAACCAAAAAATACTTTTTGGACTAATGCTTTTATAAACGGTGATGCTAGAGTTACCGAAAAGCCTACAGAATTTTCTACCGAAGGCATAATCTACGGTGGATGCATACCATTTTGGAATGGACACGAATTACGAGTGTATGTGAGAAATAATTCCACCGTCAGATTAGCTTTTGGGAGAAAATTTCGTAAGATTTTGCTGTAACTTTAGCATTATCCTTTTATAAAACCCATGTCAGACACTTATGACAGGGTGAAACTACCATTTTTTCCTTGCTAAAAGTGTTTTGAAGGGGTTTATGACCACGTAAATGTATGGCATTAGTTTTGTAAAACCATCAGTCCAAAAAACACTACTTTAAAAAATGTGAATTCTTTAGGATCTACATAATAATAAACTAAACTAAAGAGTTATTTTTAGTAAAACTGATGTCGTCACCATGGAAATCAATCTGAAAAAAGAAAATTTTTACCCTGAAATCATGTCCTCATCCTAAAGTATTCCATGTAAGGATAACTGTGGGCTTCATTTTCGGGTCGGGTTATTCTGGATCAGCCGCATGTAAAGAAGGACAACTGGCCAAATCAAACAATTATTGGTGAGCGAACGATGTCCTAGGGCAACATCAAAAAGTATCTCAAAGACTCAAATTGATCATGTCAATCAATCAAAACCAATAATGGATGCCCATGTACCCATTTTGTCAACTTCCATAGCCCGAGAGAGACCTCACCTTCCATTCACTGTAAAAACTCTTAAATGCTCTTTCTCTCTCATCGACAGTTCACTTCAGATACCAAAAAATTGTTGATTTCTTCAAGGCAGCGTGTTTAAACCACACGCCAATACAGATGACTTTTGATGGAAAGAACCATAAAAAACAAAATTAAAATACACAATTCTATATCAAAAGTTTTGATAGGAATCCTCAAGGGCTCTAATTACTCCACGTGCCTAACTATTAAAGTATTCCAACTTTACATCAAAACCAGTCTGTGATGTGGATGTGGTTTCCAAGCCATTAGATTTAAGTTTGTCTTTGTAAGATTTTGAATCCGATCGCTATACTTTACCAATCTACATTATAGGTGGGGTCCACAAATGTGGGTGGATCAAACATTTTATCTTATTCGGACAGAAGATATTAAAATGGATTTTTTTTTATCAACCATTTGATGCTGCAAAAAAAAAAAAAAAACAAAAAACAAAACAAATCAAACTTTTGAAAAGAGAATTCTGCATTTAAAGTAGGATCATGAAGAACAGATAAATTAGCCTTCAGTTCTTACAATTCTTACGTCACAACCCAAGAAAAAGTGAGTGAAAAAAAAAGGAAGTCAAAGAAATGGGTGTAACGATTTCAAGCTGTTAATTGAGTAATAATCGGGACTGTTGATTTAGTGTACTGCGAAGTCGTGAATTGTACTATCCTGAAGTACAAAGTGAGATGGTTGGAAATTTTGTTTTGAATACTTTCCATAGATTTCTTCTTGTTTGGTGAGTTTTTGATGTCTGTGTGATTATTTATAATAAGGTATAGAGCCATAGAGGAAGGAAGATTGTGAGGTTTTTGATTGATATTTGAGTAGATTCAAGCTGCAGAGGAAGAGACATTTGAGAAATTTGTATGTTTTCTTTAATGGGTTTGAGTGATTAGATTGAATTAGAGAGAGAAATAAACCCATTTGGGATTTTCAGTGTTTTCATTGTTTTTTTTTTTTTTGTTAACAGAGTGATTAGGTTGAATTAGAGAGAGACAGAGACCCATTTGAGATTCTGTATGTTTTAATGGTTTGTGTGGGGAGTTTGAGTGATTTGATTGAATTACAGGAAGACCAATTTGAGAATTGATTGTAAAAGAGAAAAAGACCCATTTAAGAAATTGTGGGTCTTTTTTTTTTGTTGTTGTTGCAGAGTTTGAGTGAATTAAAAAAGGGTTCTAGGAAGTTTTCTCAATAAGATTAAAGAAGAAGACAAAGATCGATAAAAGCTATTCTGGGATTACAGTTCCGTGTGCAATTATCGCTCATGGATTGAGGAAAAGGACAAAAACCCATCTGAGGATTTTTAGTTTTTTCTCTGTTTCTGTAATACCCAGGTGAGATCATTAGACAAATAAGCATCTTGATTTAATTCACTTCCATTTCTTGAGCTCTCTTACTGATTCTGTGATTTTTCTTGTTAATGTAGAAGAAGAGCAGTTACAGAGAGAAAATAATTCAATTTGGAGCCATGAGCATGGTAGAGTTGAAAGAGAAGAAAGAGATAGAGAGAGAAGATATGGAGGAACCAAAGGAACAACAACAAGAACAGGATTTTTCCAGGAAAATTCCACCTTGGAAGAAGCAGATTACAGTACGAGGGCTAGTTGCAAGCTTTGTTATTGGTGTCATTTACAGTGTGATTGTAATGAAGCTTAATCTCACAACTGGTCTTGTCCCTAATCTCAATGTTTCTGCTGCTCTTCTAGCATTTGTATTCATAAGGTCATGGACAAAAGTGCTTCACAAGGCTGGATTTGTATCAGCTCCATTTACCAGACAGGAGAACACAGTAATTCAAACATGTGCAGTTGCTTGTTACAGTATTTCTGTTGGAGGTTGGATTCTCTCTCTCTCTCTCTCTCTCTCTCTCTCTCTCTCTCCATTTTTACTGTACAGAGCTTTCATTTAATCTTTGCTACTGTATTGCAGGTGGTTTTGGGTCTTATCTATTGGGATTGAATAAGAGAACATATGTACAAGTAGGGGTTGATACAGAAGGAAACACTCCAGGGAGTTACAAGGAACCTGGGGTTGGTTGGATGACTGGTTTTCTTTTTGTTACAAGTTTTGTTGGGCTTTTAGCCTTGGTTCCTCTCAGAAAGGTAAAATTCTTTGTTTATCTGTTATAGTTGTTGTTCTTAAGTGGAGTGTCTTCTTTCTTTTCTCTTAATTTTTTGGGAGGTGAATTCATACGGGGATGGTTTATCTGGTTATCCTGTTTTTCTTTCTATCCTTTTTGAGTGGTTTGAGTTTCCTGTTTACAAGACAGAATGAACTTTTAAAGCAATCAGATTTTTTTTTTAGTTCTTATGATTGTAGGTTGGATTAATTATGCTGATCATATTAGAGCAACTGTTTCTTGATTTTTGGTTTAATTATTTGTGGTTTGAGATGATACTTGGATTGTTTTGCTGGTTGTCCTGTTTAATCCTTTTTTTATTGATACAAATTTGCTGTTTACAAGACGGACTGAACTCTTTTGCAATCTGATTTATATTTCTTATGATGGAAGGTTGGATTGATTATCTTGATCACAATAAACCCACTTTTTCTTGAATCAAACTCTCTGTTGTTGTGGGGTTCTTGATTAGTGATAATTAGCTCATTTTCAATCCATGATGGGCTTTTTATTGGTATTCTCAATTAGCTATGATCTGGTGATGTTAATTTTCTAAGCAATTTGCAAATTTATGGAGAGCTAGATGTATCTTCAATTAGAGTTTGATTATTTTATTTAATGCAAATTTACCACACTTTTCTGGGAGATTTATTGCTCATTGATAAACCTGTCATTCTGTGTAGATCATGATAATAGACTACAAATTATCTTATCCAAGCGGCACTGCAACTGCAGTTCTCATTAATGGTTTCCACACACCTCAAGGAGATAAGATGGCCAAGTATTTCGCTGGTTCCTTTACTTCTCTTCAATGGTTTTCTACCTCGAATATGAGTTGGATATTAAAATTTTCTTGATTTATCTTTCCAGGAAGCAGGTTCGTGGGTTTGCAAAGTTCTTTTCGATCAGTTTTCTATGGGGTTTCTTCCAGTGGTTCTACTCAGGAGGAGAGCAATGTGGATTCTCACAGTTCCCTACTTTTGGGTTGAAAGCTTGGAAACAAACGTGTGTTTTACTTCTCTTCGTTCTTCCATCTGATCCCGTTTTTCCTTGACATTTTCGTGAATTTTGGGTTTCTTCTGTTTTGCAGTTTTTTCTTCGATTTCAGCATGACTTATATTGGAGCAGGGATGATCTGTTCCCATCTTGTGAACTTGTCTTTGCTTCTGGGAGCCGTGCTCTCGTGGGGAATAATGTGGCCTTTGATACATGGCCTAAAAGGAGAGTGGTACCCGGCAAATTTATCAGAAGGCAGTATGAAGAGTTTGACTGGTTACAAGGTCTGTGAATTTTAATTACAAATTCACTATTTCCATTTCTGATATCAGTATTCTTTTACGAAAAAATATCAGTTAATATTTGTTTATGCAATTTCATAAAAAACAATGTTTTCTCAATTGTTCATGTCACCGGCAGGTTTTCATCTCCATTGCTCTCATCCTAGGGGATGGGCTCTACAATTTTCTCAAGATACTGTATTGCACCAGTAGAAGTATTCATGCCAGATTGAAAGACAAAAGCCGCAGTGCAGGTAAAAGAGAAACTGACATTTAGTGTTTGATAAATATGAAAAGAGAATGTTTAAAAGGCCTGTATATTGACCTCATGGTTGTAACACTTCGAAGGGACAGCACGATCCAAGTGCTTGAGGACTTGGATGGGACTCGAGACCAAGTGCTTCGTAATGGCTCGAGTCCAGGTGCTTGGCAATGGCTCAGACTAGTTTAGTCTAATTCCTTGAAGTAAGGCCAAGCTTGAGGAGATGACCTTGGCCTGGTCCAAACCTACTAATTTATAAAAGATGCCATGAAAACCTATAACATAGAGAAGTCTAACTAATGTATTGTATTATTTTCTTCAGTTGCAGATCATCCGAGTCAGCCTCTTGATGAACTTCAGCGAAATGAACTCTTCATGAGGGAAAGCATTCCTGTATGGCTTGCATGTGCCGGCTACGTTCTCTTCTCCATTGTTTCTATCATCGTGATCCCACTCATGTTCCCACAGCTAAAATGGTACTACGTGGTTGTAGCTTACATTCTTGCTCCATCTCTAGGATTCTGCAATGCTTATGGTGCCGGTCTAACTGACATGAACATGGCTTATAACTATGGAAAAGTGGCTCTTTTTGTGCTTGCCGCATTGGCCGGGAAGGACAACGGTGTGGTTGCAGGGCTAATAGGTTGTGGTCTTATTAAATCCATTGTTTCTATCTCCTCGGATCTAATGCACGATTTCAAATCCGGCCACCTCACTCTTACTTCCCCTCGTTCGATGCTTTTAAGCCAAGCTGTTGGGACTGCAATGGGCTGTGTGGTAGCTCCTCTAACGTTCTTTCTCTTCTACAAGGCCTTTGATGTAGGAAACCCCAATGGAGAATTTAAAGCTCCTTATGCTATAATTTATCGAAACATGGCAATTCTCGGTGTTGAAGGTTTCTCTGCACTGCCTCACCATTGTTTGCAGCTTTGTTATGGGTTCTTTGCCTTTGCAGTTGCAGCTAACTTGTTGAAGGATCTTTCCCCGCCGTATATCGGGAAATGGGTTCCTCTGCCTATGGCTATGGCGGTTCCATTTCTTGTCGGCGCGAATTTTGCCATTGATATGTGTGTTGGGAGCTTGGTTGTGTTCTTATGGCACAAATTCGATAACAAGAAGGCTAGTTTGTTGATTCCTGCAGTTGCTTCTGGTTTAATCTGTGGAGATGGGATTTGGATCCTCCCTTCATCCATTCTAGCTCTGGCTAAGGTAAATCCTCCCATCTGCATGAGATTCTTGGCCAGTTAACACAACAGGTTTCGAAAGAAAATTCAAGATAAATAATGAGAAGGAATAAAGATAAAGAATGAGAAGCAATAACAGTTGAGGGAACGGTGAAAAATTGAGCGGCTTTAGTTCACATCTGATATAGTGATATCATCAGGTGTGCAATAATGGGGGTGTTAACAGCAGTATGACCAAGTAAAAGAATGTAACTAGTCTTTAGCTTTCTGAGCAGGGTTAAATCCAATCTGCAGTTTAAGATGATTATAGAGGTGAAGAAGGTGCTCTTTGTTGTCATTAAATGTAGCTTACTGAAGCTGATATGGATTTTATGGATGTGGCTCGAGCTCTTTTAGAAGGTGAAGATTGGTTATTCATGGTTATTGTACGAACGATTCCGTTCGAGTCGATGTTGTGAACGAGCTAAGCTCAGCAATGTAAATGATCCATAATTTAGATAATGAATAGCTAATTTTGGTTAGTTTCAACTTGAGAATCAAAGCAATTTTCTTGACTTTGATGGGAGAGACCCAGTACAGTTTGGCAGATAACAAAGACTATTTGCTTATATCTATCTTGATTCTTGAGTGTGTCTTATCAATAAGGAAAAGAAGAAATTGAAGCTGAACATCAATGACTATTCTGATAAGTATAGCAAAAAAAAAAGAAAAAAGAACAGATTGAAGCTAAGCTTCAATGTATTCCAAAATTCATTGTGTTTTCTGTTTTTGAAAATAATGTGTCCAAACAACCTACTTATTTTTACATTCAGTTTACACCCACACAGAGATGATTGGGGGACTGTTTTTATTTTTGTGTGTGTGAGGTTGATTTTCTTAACATTTATATCATCCTCACCGGGTTAGGGTAGACTTTAGGCGGGTTAATGGGTTGGTGGGTCAAGATTATCAAACTTCAATCCTGGCTAGTTTATGAAATGGGTTACTTTTTCAAACCTAAATCTAAATATGGATTAAATGTTGCACAATGGAGCCAATGTATTTTACATTTTAGCTTACGGGAGAGAACCATAAGGTATATTTACATGTCTCCAAATTCAATATCCAGATTTTTTAGCTGAGCGATGTGTAAGGTGGGAGTCTGAGCTTGGGCGATGTGGGAATAGGGCGCTTGGCACCAGGAGGTGTCCAGGCAACCCACCCTACAAATTTTTTTTTTAAATATATAATGTGCTTGGCGTTGGGACACATTGGAGATTTTAAAAAAAATAAACAAATTTGAAAATGCCAGGCGGTGTCCCTGTGGATCGCCTGGCATTTAAAATTTCTTTTAGAAAAAATGACCGATGTATCTGTAATTTAATTTTTTATTATTTTTTTCAAAAAACCTTTTGTAAACCAATGTGCAACTGATTCATGTAGGGTAAATTTTGGTAAGCTAAAATACATTTTAACTTGTCACCACCGTGGACGACCTAAAAGAGTTGAGGGGGTAACATGTCATAAATGATCAACCCTAACCCTAACTTGTTTAGCGTACAGGTTGAGTTAGGGTAAGGTTTAGTGGTCGAGTTAGATTAGGGTTGACAGGTCACATGTTATTTTGTCAAATCTAATCCTCACAAATTCACAATCGTTTTAAAACTTTTTGACCTCAGAAAAATTGATGAAATTTTTAGCTTTTTGATTATTTTCAAATAACATTTGATGAGTTAAAAATTTTAGAACGAGATAAATTTTTTTTATGAGGATGATCTACATACTTAGAAAATCACCATCACAAATGATCGGCCTCTGGGTCATCTCTGTGTGGTCTCTAAAGGCAAAGTGTAAATGAAGTATAAAAATAAGCAATGTTCTCCGTAATAACCCCAACATAAAGAAAGAAAATAGAAAGAAAACTTTCTGATCAACAACATCAAAAGGTATATCTCAAAACAATAATACATTTTATACCGACCATTTTATAAAAATGATGTGCGATGCTTATGTGGCAGGGTGGGACTTAGTACTTTTCCCTCCCAAAAGTACTTTGAAAGGATTTTCAACTTACATGGCAGTAGGACCCACCCTGCCACATAAGTATCGGGCACAATGTTTATAAAATGGTCGGTCCAAACAGAACTAATGATCTCAAAAAATAGTGTAATATTGTATTTGAAAATGAAGGGAGGAAATTAAAGATGAATCAGCATCAGTTGACTAACGTTCGACGTCAAGTCCACGTTACCTTCTATCGTAGTCGAGAATTTTCAACAGATCAAAGGGGTCCACGTAGGACTGCGACCCACCAACAATTGCGTTTTTTTGTTACAGTCAGAATTCAGAAGCTTTTTTTGTCTTTTGCATTTTTTTTTTGGTAAGAAAGACTAATGATGAAGTTAGTTGAGTGTAGGAAAATTGTAGAGAAATTGCTATTAACATGGTTATGAAGAGACTAATTAGGTTTTTTTTAAACCACCAGGAGGATGGCTAAGTGGTCAAGACGCTCACCTCATAAAATGGAGGTTTTAACTGGTTGTGTGTGGATAGGGAGGTCTGCTCGCACCCTAGGGACTAGTCGGGTGCTCTAAGAGACCCGGATACCTTAGATCTCAAAAAAAAAAAAATTAGAGTTTTTTAAAAATGATATTTTGTTTGTTATAGTTTACAAGTACACGAAAGATGGTAAAAGATGCTTAATTAACAATGCAGAGAACATCATCATAGAAGAATTGAATAGTCAACCATCAACAATTGGAAGTACTCGAGCTCAAACCCACACTTCCTAAAAAATGAGAAAGGTTCCCACTAATGTTTAAAAAATGGTCATTATAACGGCAATGATCATAGATTGTTACGCTATATCACAATAATAGAAACAATGTTATCATGTGATGGTCATTTTTATCGTTATAACGATTATCTCAACCGTTATTTTATTAAAAAAAGGAAAAATGTAAAAAGCTATTTGTTTTCTTTGATCTTTTTATAAAATTTTGAAACATTATTATTTTTCGTTATAATGGTTGTTATTATCTATTATAATAGTCCTTAACAACCAAATTAGGTTGTTAAAATTTAGATGAGAAGAATCTGAAATATAAAATAAATAAAATAAAGATAAAATAAGACGAGAGATTTAACTGGTTCAGTCTTAATGATCGATCTGCATCTACAACGAAAAAAGTCGGCCGATTGCATCTTTTCAATCTCATCCTCTAAATATTAAGTTTATAAGCAACCAACTCACAACTAATTAGTATTGAATAGAGTCGCTCATAATCGTCATGTATGAATTTGGGTCACAAGTGCAAAATGAGAAAGTTTGGAAAAATCAAGATTGGAATGTTTTAATCCATAATTACCTAGTTTTCTGAAAGAATTTATGTTAGAGACCAGGATTTGCGGCCAATGGACATTAAAGAATAGGAAAAAAGAAAAGAAAAGAAAAACCAGTTGAAGCCGAATGATACTCCAAGTCAAACTCGACAAATATGGAAATAATAAGAAATGATAATAAAACCAAAATAAAAAATATCTAAAACAAACTTTTGAGGTTTCATGGCTAATCTAGCCAAAAAAAAACTAAAATTAAAATAATAATAATATAATAAAATAATCCAAGATTCATCAACATGCATGGATCAGGTAATTTTGGAATGTATGAAACTAACAGAAGGTTGAGCCAAAATCGATGGAGTCTGTGAAGTAAAGGAGCATGTGCAAATGGGAATTTCCTTTTTTTTTTACTTTTTCAATTTAATTTATTTTTATTTTTTGTTGATGAATTCCTGCTATTAAGCAAATGCTTGTTTTTTAGTTCACTTAGAGCATCCACAGTAGTATTGTCTATTTTGATTGCATAAAAATTAAAAAATTTTAAAAAATTTAGAAATACACAATCGTATTCACAGTGCTACCGTTGNGTTTAATTTACTATTATATAATAATTTTTTAAATTTTTTTAACTTTTTTTAATTAAAAAAAGAAACCAATGACTATTATATAAAAATTTTATAATTAAATAAAATACGAAAATAAAAAATACAAATAGGTTTTATGTAAAACAAATAAAAAATAATAATTAAAAATAGGTATTGGGTACCCGCGGGTACCCACGGATCCTAGCGGTATCGGATCCGGAACCAGCAACTGAGGTTCCGGTACCGGAACCGAAAGGATCCGGAACCGTTTTATGCTAACGGGACCAGATCTGGAGCGTTTAGGTTCCGATCCGGAACGGTCCCGTTGACACCCCTAATATTTTTACATTTTGTGTATTTTTTCACAATTATATCTCCTCCTACTCTAAATTTATATTTTTAGACAATTCAGTACAAATTATTTTTTAGAGAATTCTGCTAAATTTAGTTAGCATTGTAGATGGTCTTATAAGACCCTGTTTGTTAACTTCAAATTAATTGATTATAGTTATATATAAAAATATACAGGATATATAAGTGCTGGTTTGACTCAAATCTCAATTGGAGATGGATATTTAAACTCATAAAATATCTTGCTTTTTCTATTTTATCTTTTCTATTTTTCGAACCATCTTTATCATTTTCAAATCTGAATTGGTGCTGGATATTTAAACTCAATATATTTTACACTTTCCTTACACTCTTTTTGTGAGCCAAATAGAGATGATTCAAGAGTTTTTTTTTTTTTCAGTTTTGAGAATGATCTCTTCATGATTTTGTTCTATAAAATCAGATCATTCTATAATTTTTAACCTTACGAAAAATTAGTTAAAAATAAATGGTAAACTAGATGATTAAGAAAACTTAAAATTTCAATAATCTTTTAATGAGATAACAAGTTTTTGACGAATGTGATTTTTTTTTTCTAACGAAGATATACATTATAAAGAGATCATTCTCATAGAAGCCATTGAATCATTTTCATGCAGGCCTGACTGGCAAGGTGTTCGCATAAGACTAGTTAAGAGTAACAAATAAAAAGATAATTAAAGATGGATGTAAATAAAGGAAAAAATACATTAAAAATATCTTATAAGTCACCATTTTCAGACTAAATACAAAAACAACACTCATCCCTTATCTGACCCCAAAATACCCTTACTTTTTTTTATGAAATGATCCCACATGTGGGCCTAGAATTGAGTCTAGGTTAAAGAAAAAATAGTATAGATTGAAGAATAAATGGACTAGACAGTAAAAACCTAAGACCATATTTTTAGGATATTTTGAGCAAAAATTGAGAAAGAGTGTTATTTTTGTATTTAATTTGAAAATGGTAACTGAAAATGGTAACTTGAGTGCAATTTTATGAGAATTAAGTGTGTTTAATGTACTTTTTCCGTAAATATCTGACTAACAATTAGCTAGGCAGACTACAAACAAAACTCTAAAGACTTAACTCAACTCAAGTCAAAGTCAAGAGGCGTGTGGCTTTTTGAGTTAGAGACCAAAAACTTGTACAAAAAAACAAAATGTAAGAAAGTAGAGAAGGAATCCCAATAATTGAAAAGCCAATGAAAGGTACCACCCCATGCATTAAGTCTTCAACATGATCTTAAGACCCTACTTCTCTTTATACTGTTTCTAGCAGGGAATCAATTATTTATATTTAAATTATGAAGAATCTCCAAACTGACCTCATAACTTTGACTCCTCTCCACACCTCAAAGTGATGATAACAGAAAGTTGGATGATAAGAAAATTTTAGAGAGAGAGAAATCTAGAGAGAGAGAGAGAGAGAGAGAGATAGAGAGAGAGAGAGACCTGCATTTACTGAAGTACTATCTGTGATGGTCTTAATTTGGAGTTTGTCACAGATGCTGAAGTATCTGTGATGCATGGTCTGATTGCAACTTGTACCCATGGCCCAATTTTTCATATTGTACAAAAATTAATTCTTTTGCCCATAAAAAACTGAGGATTTCCTCTGTCTATAAAATTGTGTATCCTTTCAGTTGGAGACTAATTAAAAAAAGACAGACAAATTAAACTGATTCAAATCTGAGTGATCATGAACATGGAGGAAGCTAAAGAAAAGAAAGATATTATTAAGATGAGAGAGAGTTTGGAAGAACTTGAAGAACAACAAGAACAACAGATGTACAGTAAGGAGGATGATGAATTGATGAAGAAAATTCAGCCATGGAAGAAGCAAATCACATTACGTGGGTTAATTGCAAGTTTTGTAATTGGTGTTCTTTACAGTGTAGTGATAATGAAGCTTAATCTTACAACTGGGTTAACCCCAAATCTCAACGTCTCGGCGGCTCTCGTCGCGTTTGTTGTCGTTCGATCATGGACGAAGCTTCTTAAGAAGATGGGTATCGCTTCGACGCCGTTTACTCCACAGGAGAACACTGTAATTCAGACTTGTTCAGTTGCTTGCTATAGCATTTCTCTTGGAGGTAAAACTAGTTAATTATTATTTTTTTTTGAAATTCTATGTGGTTTTTTTTTTTAATTATCTGTTTTTTAAATTAATTTGTTGTTTAATTAATTAATGGATTGAGTGCAGGTGGATTTGGGTCTTATTTATTGGGAATGAATAAAAGAACATATGAACAAGCAGGGATTGATACAGAAGGGAATACACCAGGGAGCTATAAGGAACCAGGGATTGGTTGGATGACTGCTTTTCTCTTCACTACTTGCTTTGTTGGGCTTTTGGCTTTGGTTCCTCTTAGAAAGGTACATACCATTTTCATTTTTGTTTTTGATTTTTTTTTTTTTTGAAAAAGAAAAACAATTTTTTTTTCCATCCAATTAAACAGAGTAATTTTTTTTTGGTAATAATTAAACAGAGTAATTAAATAAATAAATATGGTTCAATTCAATATATGGACCTTATGGTAACGATGGAAACGATTTCTATTATAAGAGAATATTTAGATAGAGAGTAATGCTACAGGGAGATTTTGCATTTCACGGGACTCTACATAAAGTTGATCTAAGGGCTAATTTTTAGTAACGATGATATACATAGTGTGGAGAACATCTCCTCAAAAAATTAGTTCTTATATCAATTCTGTGTGCGCCTCACATCACATGCAAGATAAAATCTTCCTAAAAAATCTTCCCCTAGCATTATTGATCATTACACTTGGATTATCTGTTATTGTGGGGTCACATAGAAATAATACAAGGATTTATTTTCAGTGAGAATGTTCTATTTACCATATCGATTATTGTATCAAAAAAATCAACAACTCTAAGACTATTAATTCCATGAAAAACTTACATCAAGATAAAAAAATGTTTAAAAAAGATCCTAAGCCATTCTTATTAGGTATGATAGTATATATCCATTTATTTGTGTTTTTTGATGGGTACCAAAAATAATCAAGATACTAATTTAAACTTTTAAGGCATGAAAAGTTCTAAACATTTTATGACATCTTACTTTTAAAAGAATGAACTTCTTTTAAAATACTAAGCATAAAATAAGTGAAAGAGAGAAGCTTAGAAGATGAGAATATAAAAAGTAATTGAACAAGGTTTATCCCTAAATACAGTCATACACTCTTATTCATTCACTGAGTTTACAAGATTTTTTTTAAAGATGCGAGGAGCCGAGGAGATTTATTGAGAATAGTCCCACATAAAAAAAAGAAAAAAAAAAGATATGTGTTGAAAATAATCCCACATAAAAAAATTAAAGTCTTACTACCAAATATATAAAGAACTTTATTAAAATAGCAGAGAAGAATTCTTAAATTTCTAAGTCTTCAGAACTCGTCGCAATATCATAAAATGCACAACCCTTGAGCTAAAGGTTGATGTTAAATCTCTCCATACTACACAGTATATGATTTGACAAAAAAGATATTTCTAAGATGCTTGGCGTCACGACTTTATGTTGTATGGATGACATTTCATGATCATCTCCCCTTTAAATTACCCACCTCTCGAAACTAAAAACAAAACAAGAAAAAGAAATTCTTGGATCCTTATGTTGCACATCTTGTAAATATGTTGCGTTCTAATTTCTAAATTTTAACCGCACTCACATGATACTTATCATTTGTTTTTAGTAAGAATCGTTTTTTTTCACTTATCCATAAGGCATAATACAGATTTTTTTTTCTTTCAAACAAATATCAAAAGAAGCTTTCTACTTACCAATAATGGAAGAAAATTACAGTGTTTTTCCTCACAAGTTTATGCCCAAAATTCAGGGTTTTACTGATGAATATGTTCTTGTTAGAGTGCATTAATCATACATGGTACCACATACGATATGCAAGGGAGTTCACAGAAGATTATATCGTATGTGGGCCCATGTATGATTAATATACTCTTACAACTCTCTTCAAAATGTAGATTATCGATCGTATCCATAACTCAATTTTTTTTTTTTAAAAGTATTAATCTTTTTAAAATGAACCCTTGAATTTTTTTGTAAACTTTAGGCGTTTCTTACAAGGAAGCTGCTATTTGAACATTTAAACCAATGTTATAATTGTAACATTGGACTGTGGAGCCTACATGGTTACACTTTAAGAGCTAAAATTTTGTGAGGTTGTTTTCTTCATTATGCAGATCACCATCTCAAAAAATCAGTCCATTCTAATACTCCTAACTCCATAAAAAATTGACTCTTTTCGTCACCGTTCATTTCTCATCGTTAATTTACAATCAACTTTCGATCAATTTTTCATGAGATTAGAAGTTTTAGAATGGGTTGATTTTTTGTGAGGATGATGTACATGGTGAAAAGAATAATCTCACAAAATTTCAACTCTTGAAGTGTAATCATGTAGGCCCCACAGTCCAATGTTACAATTGTAACATTTGATCTCAATATTCAAATAGCAAGCAAATATGATGATATCAGATACCTATTAAGTTTGTAGGCATCTAACTCAAAACCAATTGACAATAAGTGAAGTGGTCTAAGATCTTTATATATTAGATTGTAAGGCTTTCATTTTTTCATGTGGACTATTCTCATCAACACGCTCCCTCATGTGTGGATCAGCTAATACCTTATTAAGATTGTAGGCATTCAACTCAAAATCAATTAACAATGAATAGAGTGGCCTAAAAATCTGTATATATGAGGTTGCAAAAACTTTTTCCAAGTGGTAATATTCTCAAAGCAATCTTATGCTTAATACAAACCCTTCTTTTTAACTCCCTCTTTCCTTTTCTTTTTTTTTAAAAAATAGAATCACTTGAGACTTATCACTTCAGTGAGGCACGACAAAGAGATAAACTGTCCCATAAAGTAGAGTACGATTTTGATACGAGAATTAAAGGTGTGGAGCTGATGGATTTCAATGATTCAATCCCACTCGCACACCATTTAATTCATGTACTATGAAAGTTGCCCTTGTTATGTCAACTGTGAGGCTGAGATTTAATCTCTCACTTACACACCAAACTTTTCTTGTAGCATAATTGTACTATTCCACTAAAACAGAAGCAATAACAAGTTTACGAATCAATGTTATCTAAAATATCATTAAAGCCATTATGGCCTTGGTCAAAAACTCTTTTTATCTAGAATTTTTTTTTATTTAAAAAAAAAACAGTGGTAAAATGTATTAAAGTTAAAAATAAACTTCATTTAACATCCGCTCATTGTAGAACTTGTAACCCCATTATCCAATAATTGAAAATCACTAAAAATAATAGTGATTTAAACTGTTTATTTTACCGTTGATTTTATTTAATGGATGATGGGATTACTAGTTATAAAATAAATTAAATTTTTATGAAGATGATCTACATGAGAAGAATACATTAACTTAAAATCTATCCTTGACTCGTCTCTATGTAGGCCCCACAAACTAATGTACATTCTATATATAAATAACAATGTATGTGGATATGCTCTTATTTTAACTAACCAGACAGCCCAAGCTATTTTAATTCTTCTATGAGCTGTTTTTTTTTTTTTTTTAATAAGAAGTTGGCCTATTTTTAGTGAGATCAGCAACTCCATGGTAACATGATAACGGATATTGAACCCATAATAAAATTCATGTTGAAAGAGATTGGTTTTCTAACTAATGGAGTCTCTGTTTTACAACAGATCATGATAGTGGACTACAAATTNAAAAAAAAAAAAAAAAAAAAAACAGTGGTAAAATATTAGATCATCTTCACAAAAAATCTGCTCATTGTAGAACTTGTAACCCCATTATCCAATAATTGAAAATCACTAAAAATAATAGTGATTTTTACCGTTGATTTTATTCAATGGATGATGGGATTACTAGTTATAAAATAAATTAATTTTTTATGAGGATGATCTACATGATGAGAATAATACACTAATTTAAAATCTACCATTGACTCATCTCTATGTAGGCCCCACAAACTAATATACATTCCATATATAAATAAAAATGTATGTGGATATGCTCTTTTTAACTAACCAGACACCCAAGCTATTTTAATTCTTCTATGAGCTGTTTTTTTTTTTAATAAGAAATTGGCCTATTTTTAGTGAGATCAGCAACTCGATGGTAACATGGTAACGGCTATTGAACCCATAATAAAATTCATGTTGAAAGAGATTGGTTTTCTAACTAATGGAGTCTCTGTTTTACAACAGATCATGATAGTGGACTACAAATTAACTTACCCAAGTGGCACTGCAAGTGGAGTTCTCATTAATGGCTTCCACTCTCCTCATGAAGACAAGAATGCCAAGTACTTCTCTTCTCTCAGTTATAGTCCCAAACTAGCTAGAACTTGAATAAATTAGGGTCTAAAATCTCTTCTTAATTCATTCAGGAAACGTATTGGTGGGTTTGCAAAGTTCTTCTCAATCAGTTTCCTCTGGGGTTTCTTCCAATGGTTCTACTCTGGAGGAGAACAATGTGGATTCTCAGAATTCCCAACTTTTGGGTTGAAAGCTTGGAAGCAAACGTTTGTATTAATAGATCTCTTTCTGTCAAAGAACATTAATTGATCGATCGATAAAATGATCATCGAACGATAATTGATTGATTGAGTTCTTGGGTTTTGCAGATTTTACTTCAATTTTAGTATGACATATGTTGGAGCAGGGATGATCTGTCCACATCTTGTGAACTTGTCAGTGCTTCTTGGAGCTGTGATTTCATGGGGAATAATGTGGCCATTGATACATGGGTTTAAAGGAGACTGGTATCCAGGAAATTTACCAGAGAGTAGTATGAAGAGCTTGCAAGGTTACAAGGTTTGTTAAATGTATAATCAAAATGGTAAATTATTGTCTAATGAAGGGTATATTTGGTATTTAATAAACTCATGTATAGACGCACATACCCGCGACTAGTTTATGATAGTTGCTTATCGAATTTTAAGCGAAAGCATGGTCTCCTCGCTCAAATTTTGCAGGTTTTTATAGCTGTAGCTCTCATCCTTGGTGATGGGATCTACAATTTTCTCAAAGTTGTTGCTGTTACCAGCATAAGCATCCATGCCAGATTGAAGAACAAAGGCACCAATACAGGTAAAAAGAGAAAGCTTAAACAATATTCATCACTAGTTACTTTTTAACTTATAAATCATTGTATTGCCAAACTAACTTTTAACTTTTTCTTACTAACTTTTGTTCTTATTTTCATCAGTTGGAGATAACCAAACTCAAGACCTAGATGATCTTCATAGAAATGAAGTCTTCATGAGAGAAAGCATTCCTGTGAAACTTGCATTTGTAGGATATATAGTCTTCTCAATTATCTCCACAATTGTGATCCCAATAATGTTCCCTCAGCTCAAATGGTACTATGTAGTTGTAGCCTACATTCTTGCTCCATCTCTTGGCTTCTGCAACGCTTACGGTGCTGGTCTTACAGATATAAACATGGCTTATAACTATGGAAAAGTATCTCTCTTTATTCTTGCTGCCTTGGCCGGAAAAGAAGACGGTGTAGTTGCCGGACTTATCGGTTGTGGGCTCATCAAATCTATAGTCTCCATTTCTTCTGATCTTATGCATGATTTCAAAACTGGGCATCTCACTCTCACTTCCCCACGTTCAATGCTACTAAGTCAAGCTGTTGGAACTGCCATGGGCTGCATTGTAGCTCCTTTGACATTCTTTCTTTACTACAAGGCCTTTGATATTGGAAACCCTGATGGTGTTTTCAAAGCTCCTTATGCTTTAATATATAGAAACATGGCAATATTAGGTGTTGAAGGATTTTCGACGTTGCCTCGACATTGTTTGCAGCTTTGTTATGGGTTCTTCGCGTTTGCTGTTGGGGCTAATTTGTTAAGGGATTATTCTCCGAGAAGAATTGGAAAACTCGTACCCTTACCGATGGCAATGGCGGTTCCTTTCTTAGTCGGAGCATACTTTGCGATCGATATGTGTTTGGGAAGTTTGATTGTGTTTGTGTGGGAGAAACTTAATAGGAAGAAGGCAAGTGTGATGATTCCAGCAGTTGCTTCTGGTTTGATTTGTGGAGATGGGTTATGGACTCTCCCTTCATCTATTCTTGCTTTGGCCAAGGTTAATCCCCCCATTTGTATGAAATTTGTGAATGCTAATTAGTAAGAGATTCTTCAAAAAGAAAGAGATAAGAAGAAGGAACTGTTTGTGGGTGTATGAGATTAGTCTGAGTAGAGAAAGATAAAAAGCAGCTTTTGTAATGAACATGTATGTATAATAGGGGTGAAAGTTGGACGGGTTGAGCCCGACCAACCCGTGACCAACCCGACATTGGGTTGGGTTTGGTCATGATTTGTTGGTCATGGGTTCAATCATGGTCAGAGATCCTAAAAACCCAAAAATTTTCGGTCGGGTTCGGTCAAAGGGCTTGGTCAGCCCAACCCAACCCGAGCCCGACCCCTTCTATATATAAGAATTTTTTTTTTACTTTATATATGTTATATTTATACCTTATTAGATTGTATTAGGTGATTCTTTAGGCAACAAATTAGGAATACTTTGTCATTCAAATCTATAAATTATAAGTTACCTTTTATTTTTCAATCCACTTTGGCATTCTTGGTTATTTTTCACTTATTAAGTGGTTTTTTATTTTAGCCTTTGTTGTGTCATACATTTAAATATAACAAAGAAATTCAACCCGAAATAGCCCGAAGCAACCCGATCAACCCGATTTAGCCCGATTGGGTTAGGTTGGGTTGAGAAATTATTCGCCCGAAGTTGGGTTGGGTTGGGTTGGGTTGAGGTTTCTGAACCTTGGGTTGGGCTTGGTCAACACATCAACCAAACCCAACCCGACCGACTTTCACCCCTAATGTATAATAAATCTACTAGCTAGCGTGGTAGTACTAGCGTATGTTATATTTAGGAAGTTTGATATGCGAAAAATGATGTTTATGATATACTAAATCTTGTCATATTGTTTTAGAAGAATGGAAGTAGAATCTGAAAAATGCAAGTAAAAACTGGGGAGTAAAATTGTGAGGAGCTATTGGTTTTTTAAAGTTGGAATGGGGGGAATACTTAGATGGGTTGAGTGGGTGGAAGAAAAGCAATGATAAACTGAATGGTAATTCCACAACTTATAAAGTTTGAACCCAAGACCTCCCAAGTCATAAAAAGATCCAATACTCAGCTTCATGGAGAAATTCAAGAACTACAACTGCAAATAAGATGCAAGTAACTCACCCTCACACTAGCCTTCTCTTTCTCTTTCTCTCTCTTGAAACAAGTTAAAAGTGAACTACCTGAGTTTCTAATTTCACTTAAAACTGTCTCTGTAACTTAGTCAGTTTTAACACCAGTTCTTGTTGAATGTGTTTCTACCACGAGGTCAAGAACTCAGTACAAAACTCACCAAAAAATGGAACTGTGCCCACCAAAGAACAGCCGGTCCATTGAATCAGACACTGCAAGTGGTGGTTCCGGGTGACAATTTACACGCTTTTCGTTTTCTCCAGCCAATCTGCAGCTCTTAGGGAGGTTTTATTATGACAAAGGTGGAAACAGCAAATGGATGGCGACCCTCGTTCAATCTGCCGGATTATCCTTGTCCTTCTCTTATCTTCTATGTATACTTGCCGCTAACTGGTTCCAACACAAACTCACCTTCTGCACTCACACTTACTCTCCTTCATCTCTACCTTGGTCTACTTGCAGCAGGTGATAACCTGATAGACTGTTATATCTTCCTGTTTCTACCTACCATCTACTATGTGCAGCTCAGTTGGCTTTCAGTGTAGTCTTTTCCTTCTTCCTCGATTCACAAAAGTTCAGTACTTGAGCCCATTCATACTTAATTCTCTGGTTCTGCTCACCATCTCAGCCTCCCTCCTAGCCATCGATACCAACTCTATAGACCCAATAAAAGTCTATAAAGGTAAGTACATTATCGGTTTCATATGAACACTTGGTGCATCAGCCGCAACTCACCTCCCAAAGGGTGATAAAAAGAGAGACCGTCACGGTTGTCCTAGAAATGATAATATTTACGTCACTTGTTGCAACTTGTGCTTCTTCAAGGGGACTTTTCGAAGGTGGGGACTCGAATGAATTGAAGGAAGAGAATCAAGAGATGGACAAGTATGGAGAGGGGATAGTTTCCTATGTGATGACATTGGTATGGACTGCTGTGACTTGGCAGTACATTAGATTTGCCTACTATTCCAATTCTTGCTGTGATATTTTTTTTTTTCCCTTACAGGTTGAAACAGTGTGAGGGTGATGGAAATATTGTTGGCTATTTGGGGCTTTGTTTCTTATGTCTATCAACACTATTAATGATAGCAAGTCCAAAACAACAACAGATGACGAAGGCAATTGAAGCCTCTAAAATGTTTCTAGTACTGTAGAGGATAAAATATAATGGGTTTTGGTATCTGCTGAGACTCGCATATTTTATACAAAAACAAGATGCATAAGCTTTTGAAAATAAAAGATCAGTCTTAATCTTCTAATTCTCTAATCTCCTATTCCTTCTGTTAATTTTTTTCTTTTCTTCGTTCCAGAAATGAAGTTACATAAAACAGAATGAAAACAAAACTTTGACCTTCAGAATGTCTCCTAGAAAGACCTCTGTGCTTCAATGACCATCTGCATCTCCCCTCAATAGCTAGATGCTTCCCCTTTATACGTTTCCCCTTCAGGATGGCGAGCCATATCAACCAGACTTCGACGTGTTCAGGTAAATAGGCTCTTGTATATTTACAACCTGCTGCAAGAAAAGCCATATCAGAAGCATATCTCTAATTATGTATTGGATTCCCCCTAGATCAGTGAATGAACTTCAATAAGGATTTTTTTATGCATGAACATAGTAAGCTTGTTAATTTGGTTACAATGAAGTGAATGAAACTACTTAATTTCATATTCTTGGTTTCAAGGACTCTTGCAGACCAATAGGGGAAAAAAAAACCCTGATTTCACATTCTTGGGCTTGCCTGAACTCGAGTGCATGGCCATTGGATGTCCCCTTGACACAGCACACACATTTTCTGCAGAACATCCGTTCATGCTCTCAGGGACATGGAATATCAAAAAATTTATCAGCCAAAGACTTTAGTAACACTGTCTTTAAACCACAAAATTAACTCTATGGCTAGAGCTATGTCCAAGACCAAGTCTGATCCTAGTAGAAAATAATACTTGATACACAAACATTTGTGAAATTATAGAAACTCTGTCCAGAACTACAGATCTTACAACTCTGATGGCCTTTACAACAATCACTGTGATTGCAAGCGATGAAAGAAAAATCGAAAATCCCATGTCAAGGGTCATTTACTTAACGGTTTACTCAGGAAGCAGAAAGGAAAAATAGAGTAGAGTTCAGGTATGCTAAAATAGATTTATGAGAGATTGAAATGGAGGTGAGATAAATACCTAATACAGGCAATAGAATTCAACCAGTTACATGAGACAACCCACATAGTTAGTTCGGGGATATTTCATCTGTAGTTTAGGCCATTGCACAAAGATGAGATCAGCAAGATGCAGCTTGTAAAGAAGCAAGCCACTTAAAGAGAGCCTCCTCACTCTTGCAATACTCTCAACATAAAAAATGGATGACCATCTAACCCCAAGTACCTGCCACCAAAAGCCAAATAAATTCAATAGCGAGCTCGAGCCAAGTATAAGCAGAATATCTTCCTTGGTTAGATGATGAATCTGTAAAGCTTATGCACTTCAGAAAGAAAACGAGTTCCAAGTATAAGCAGAATATCTTCCTTTAAGAAACAATATTTTCATTTCCCCTTGATCTAAATAATATACATCTTCTCAGAAAAAATTACTATACATCTTCAGGATGTACAAGTCGAAGATATGATGCATAGAATGTTTTAACCTTAAAAAGGAATGCGATCACGCAGAGAGGAAAACAAGTCCCAGGGCCATTGCATAGGATCTGAAAGAATAGCCTCACTTGGTTAGATGATGAATCTGTAAAGCTTATGCACTTCAGTAAAGATCGAAATACTTAAAAATACATAAATGATTGCAAGGATAGATATCATACCACTTGAGGCCTGATTTTTATCATCAGAAACAGAGCATGAACCAAAGCAATAAGTGTTGTCCCAACTGATGTCAAATATGATTGACCTACTTCCCGGCTTCGATAAATTTGCATGAACTGAGCTGCCTCTTTTACCTTGTCAGCACCTGTCTGCATTTCCAAACCAATTCAACAAAACATAGTCTATATAAACCAGAACTCGGACAAATTGAAATCCCAATTTAAAGATGTAAAAATAATTTTAACCTACCTGATCAACTACAGAGGCCTCCAGTACCTGAGCTTTTTGAAGACTCATATTATCAGTAGAAGCCGCTACATAGACTCGTGGTGTAAACCTGTCCTTTTGAAGCATATGGATGAGATTAAGCATCTCAGCCGTGTGACCTCCTACATTATTATCATTCCCCATAATCATCAAAATAATGATAATGACAAAACATAAAAACAACAACAGCAGCAAGTAACTAAAACGAAGATGACGGTAGAATTTTGAACTCACCTGAACCTAGAACGATGAGGGTGCTGACCGGTTCTGGAGGTAAGTTACGTAGAGGTTTGCTGCTTTGATGTATGACATAGAAAATACGAATCACAATGATGATTGTAATGGCGATGAGGACGATGATGGAATTCGGCACCATCATTATGGAGAAGCAACAGCTGTTGCCCTTCTGATGTAATTGTTGGTTCCAATAATATCTGGAAAAATATTATAAAGTCAGAAAAACAAAATGAATTAGAAAAGAAATTAAAGTAGTCCAATAATTTTCCAAAACAATAATCAAATTAAAAAGTACCTTTAACCATAGAGCAGACAAATAAACACGCTTTAGCATTGCTCTAAGAATTGAAGCTAAAAAGATACAGATAAAGAAAACAGAAAAAAAAAAAAAAAAAGGCATTCTTTAGACCAAGTAGATTAAAATTGATCTGATTGCGCATTATCCTGAACAGTACAAATATTCCTAACAATGGTTGTCCAAAAGTATCTATTTCAAATTTCTTCATCGTCTTCCTAGGAGTTTGTTGACATAGGAAACTCGATGTTCAATAGTAGGCAAACTAACAAACAGCGTTTGCCAACCGACGAGCTCAGACACTTTTAAACCAACTTCTAATGTGTCATCAAAAGAGATATGCCCAGCATTCTTTAAATCTTCAAGTATTTTAATAAATCTAATTGAAAGGTCTTCTTTCTTTTCTAAGGCACTTTGTTGCTTTTCAAAGGCAATTTGTTGCTTCTCCAAGGTAATTTGTTGCTTCTCCAAGGCAATTTGTTGCTTCTCCAAGGCAATTTGTCTTTGTTGAAAATGTTTATCAATCACTTCAACAAGGTAATCAACCTTCCCACTCACTGTACCACTTGATGAAGCCTCGACCCTCTTTCGTTTCTTTTGCTTCACTGGTGGTTGTGAACCAGAGGTGTCTTGTGTGTCTTCGACAGACCCATCCTTAAAATAAGGGTCTCGATCAATATGTCGTGTTGGTTCTGCTTCTTCTAAAGCAAGTGTATCTACTGGAGCAGATGTACCAGCTAACAGGGGCACATTTACATTCACAATCCTTTGAGGTCGTTTCATTGTCAAGTTAATATTCCCATTCAGGATCTTACCCCCAAACAGACTCTTCAGAAGCTCAGCATCTTCCAAACCTTTTTCTTTGAACTGGTTAGCATTTTTTGATCGGTGGAACTGGTTAGCATTCTTCACCTTCTAATTTAACAAAGTAAAAATATAGAGTAATTAGTCTATATAATAATATCATAAGAACTCAATTATAAAATCACTTAAGAGCTAGATCTTGCCTTGCTTATCTCATCCCATTGGTCCTTAGGCCAGTTGAAAGTATTTCTTTCTGTATTATATCCATCATGTCCCGTCATGGATATAAGCGTATTCCAAGCCAAGTATTGTTTCTTAAGGTAGTCCCAATGGTTCCTTAATTTTTTGTTCGTCAAGGGCCCATACTTCGCTGAAAGTTTTTCACCAAGCCTTTCCCACGAGGGTATCTTCAATGCAGATCCCATTTGCCCTGCATTGTTCACCTCTTCTAAGCAAAACTCAATAAAGTCTCTCCTGAATTCCGGAGCATTCCTAAAAGTAATCTTTCCTACTTCATTTTGCTTTGAATCTCCATAATTGTTCTCTTCCTCATCATTGCTCTTTGTCATCCCTTCTTCTTCCAGTCACTGACAATTGATCATTATCCATACCAAAAAAAAAGAGGATTCATTTTCCATTCTAACCATTAACCTCATAACCAAGGCATATAAACATACATTTGATGAAAAANGTCACTGACAATTGATCATTATCCATACCAAAAAAAAAGAGGATTCATTTTCCATACAAACCATTAACCTCATAACCAAGGCATATAAACATACATTTGATGAAAAATCCAAAAAATTCACCCAACTTAGCCAAGTTTAACAATAGAAGGACCACTATTTCAGACAAAATAAAGTAAGTACTAATATTATTTCAACAAAACCTAGATTCTATCAATACAAGTTGCTTCATAAAGCAGATTCCATCAATTCCAAATGATATTTTGGCACAAATTAAGCAAAAATGATTGCAACACAAATATTCATATAGGAAATACAAACAATCAAATAAATTAATTTCTATCTTTTAGAAACTTTTACGACTAGTTGAAGATCACAAAGAGGCATAATTTATCTATTAAATGATTTCTTCTATCTAATTGAAGTTGTGAAGCATCCCCATCATTTTCCATGGATATTTATGTCAGCAACAATTCGTTTGTGTTCACTGAGGTATTATTTGATGTGCATGTAATTCAACAAAATATAAAAGCTACTTAAAATGCAAGTAAGCAAAAACCTATTCATTAACTAATATTGAATCAAATTGCAAATTTTTAAGTTTTTAACATCAAACAATTCATCAATTCTACTAAAAAATACAAGAATCTTGAAATTTCCAAACAAAAGCCATGATTACATTTGCAAACCCACTTTTTGGAGAACCTAGATAGGCTAGATTTGAAGAGAAAACAAACCCCACTATCTGTGTTGACCTGTAACTTCTTCTATTAAATTCATACATAACTGAAGTATCTCAACAAATCAACATTCGCAATTTAACTAATTACCAAAATGTTAACAGCTAGGATTTATGCATCCCGATATCCGAACAAATTTCATAGGGAAATCAGTAAAAAAACTTCAACTTAAAGGTGTGAGATAAATTTAAGTCTTTTTAGTGCTGTGAGATCAATACACTCATTAATCTACACTCAAAAAAAGAAGCAAAAACTAGTGTTTTCCAAGATAGCAGAGAAGACAACACAAACAAGAGAGAAAAAGAGGTTTCAACTAACTTACTAGGGTTTGTCAAAATCCCTCTTTGACGATCTTCCGTTCAACCGCTCTTACCTTCGCAATTTCCTGTAAATCTGAATTTAAAAAGCCTACTCATTGATAGAAATGAAAGAAAAAATCGAAATTATATATATATATATATGCCTGACCTAGAGATTGTGGAAGGATTGAACACAAATCCTAGGGTTTCGTTGGGGAAGATGATGCGAAAAGCAGCTCAGATTTTGATCGCAAAAAATGAGAGCTGCAGACCGTTTACTCTAGGTGGGCACTTTGTCATTTTCATACTTTTAGAGGGCACAAAGGTAAATGCAGCTCAAGTCAGATGATCGTCTCCTACTTCAGATCAAACGTTTGGCAGAAAAGTTTCATCTTTGAGTCAGACTCCTTAGTTGAGTCAGCCTCTTAAGACAACCGTATCTAACTTGGTAGGGTTGTTGGGTTTTCTTAATCGTCTAAATATGACTCGACCGAATCTGACTCATCAGGATCTGATTCATCTGAATCTGACTCATCTGAAAGTTTTTAGACAATACATGATTGTTTTTAAACTTCTAGCGTGTTTGGATGTAGACTTCTGGTTTGTTTGGATGGGGGATTCCAAGGTAGGGATTCAGTGGGGACCAGGGATTCATGTTTCCCTGTTTGGCTGCCAAGAATCCCTGGAAACTTATTTCCCAGGGAAACATGTTTTTCAGCAAATCCCTATTTTGGATAGGGGTGGGACTTGGGTTGGGTCAACCCGACCAACCCGAACCCGACCCGGTATTTGGGCAACCATGGGCGAAGGTTGCTGGGTATTTGGAAAAGTATGGGCATTATTTTGCCAACTCGTAGTCAAATTTGGGCAAGCATGGGCATAGATAATTGCCAACCCAAGCAACTCGCCCAACCCAAGAAACGTATATATATATACTATAGCACCCGCACTTTTGGTTGAACCACTTATGAGGTGCAAACTCTCTTGTGCTTTTTGACTGAGGGAGATACATTTTATATATCTCTCTGAGAGTATTGATTTTGATTGATTTGGAGTCGCCACCTGATTTTTAGGGAATCAGGACCCTATAATTGGAAAACTACACTTAGATTTCTCTTTGAAAAATACTAATGGTGGTCTTCCTTAGTTTGGTCTGCGATTGAGATTCCGGGTAAGAGAATTCTATTACGGGTCAGGAAGGTGTGAGGCAC